>CAUYRT010087137.1:0-19765 GCA_963574885.1 Lepilemur ruficaudatus | reverse complement strand
GTGCCTGTGCCACAGCACCACGGCTGCAGACCACTGGGCCTATTCAAAACGTTAAATGTGATCCCAGGAGACTTTGGGTGGCCTTGTATGCTGCCAACTAGTGGACATGTCTGTGGATTGGATTGAAAAATTTAGAGGAATTTGGACCCTTGCAACCATCTTCCTCTTGATCAAATCGAGCCCTCAACACCAGGAACTTAAAAATGAAAGTGTGACCTACTTATTGGAAATTGTGGGCAAAGAAGGAAATGGTGGCAGCAATGGACTGTCTACTCTCTGTACTTCCACCTGAGCTCCCAAGGAGGATATCATCATGGGTGGAAGGTAGTGGCTGGCACAGGAGGTGATGCTAATGAACCCTTTGCAGCCTAGTTCAGTTGCTGCTGGGACATCACTTTTTCCTTGATTTCTCTACGGGGAAATCATGCCCAAGGAGTTGTCTCTTCATTGACATGTCCCCTGCAGCAGTCCCCCTTCTCAAAGGGTTCTCCTTCCTCATAGCATCTGCCATGCCTCCTCCTGCCCCTCCCCTCCCACTGCTATCAGGGTATAGCCTCGTTTCCACCGGTGGCTGTTCATGGTCTTCTAGAAACTGCTTACAAGCCATTGGCCTATTTACTAAAATCCAATCAGAAGAGTAGGGTTCAAATTCTGTTGACGCAATCTCATTTCACTTAGTGAATTAAATTCTTAGGAGTTAGAGATGTATCTGGAGCCAGATGTGGTGGCTCATGCTTATAATCCCAGCACTTTGGGAGGCCGAGGTGGGAGGATCACTTGAGGCCAGGAAGAATTTGAGACCAACCTGAGCAATAGCGAGACGCCATCTCTACAAAAAATTTTAAAAATTAGCTGGGTATGGTGGTGTGTGCCTATAGTTCCAGCTACTCTGGAGGCTGAGGCAAGAGGATTACTTGAGGCCAGGAGCTTGAGGTTGCAGTGAGCTGTGATGACACCACTGTACTCTAGCCCAGAGTGAGACCCTGTCTCTAAAAAAAAAATGTATCTGTCTAGGTCAAGCTAACAAGAACAAGGTCATCTTTAATTGATTATAATTTTTAAAACATTGTCAATGTCTAACCTTACACATGTTCATTATGACTCTTCTCTTCCAAGAGAGATAATTCAAATATTATTTGGGAAATAACTTGAGCACAGACTAAAATTTGTTCTCTTTTCCATTGGACCTCCTAAAGTGAGATAATCTCAAATGGAATTTGAAGTCATTGCCTATTAGCCCTGGGGTGAAAGTCTGTTGATCCTCCACTAACCCCTGCATCGACAACTGCCCCCTGTCTGTCACAAGGGCCACCTGTATCCACAGATCACCTGACCTCAGTGTAACTGACCACGTAATATTGGAAATCAGCCCCCATTCTGCAACAATTTCTGGAAAGCATTGTTTTAGGGTGGTGGTTCACATCCTTTGCTGTGCCTCAGAATCACCTGCAGAGCTTTAAAAAGGTATGTGTGCCAGAGTTCCACCCCGAATATTCTGAGTAAGTAGAAATAGCATGAGGCCAGTGGTCTATAGTCTTAACTGCATCACTGATTCTGTGGTCAGACCAAACAGCAGACTATTCTAGACCTTCCAAGGCTGGTTCCATATGTTCTTTGCCCATCGCATACAGACTATTACACATATGGGTTGTATCAATTCATACTCAAACAATGACCGTGGAACAGCACCTCTTACTAAAAAAAAAGACAAACGCTCTATGTAGTCACAGCAGAATTCAGTTGTAATGACTCATCATAGTTCGTTGGCCAGAACACTCCCTTTGGTATACATCACTCTTCCGTCCCTACTGGTCCTCTGCCATCCTTGGCACCACTGTACTCCTAACAGCTGGTCAGTGTTAAGGAAGCTGTCGCCATATACATATAAGGAGTTCAATAACTCGTGCTGGGAGTTGAGGGGAGATTTGTGAGTCTGGGCTTGCCTCCAGACACAGTGCACATTGTGCCCAAGCTGGCTGCTGGAAGACCACAAGTTCTGACTCTCTGAGGAAACAACAGATGCTATCTGCAAGGGCTTCATGCCCCAAGCATTCTGTGAGTGCTCGTTCAAGACTCAAGACTCCTCTACGTTGAGCCTCTGTGCGTGTGTTGGAAGAAGTTCTGGGAACCCAGTGGCATTAAAGTCAGCCCCTAGGACGTGTCTGAGTCAGAAAGGTAGGGGAGGGAACCCTTCTCCGATCTCAGACATGAACATTGGGGGTCACGCCGGATGTAGCTGGGAAACGCCACCCTTCTCTTCCTGGGGGAGGTGGTATCTACATTTAGCGAGCCCCTT
Source organism: Lepilemur ruficaudatus (assembly GCA_963574885.1). Classification (NCBI taxonomy): domain Eukaryota; kingdom Metazoa; phylum Chordata; class Mammalia; order Primates; family Lepilemuridae; genus Lepilemur; species Lepilemur ruficaudatus. Next base: position 17,469 of record CAUYRT010087137.1, on the reverse strand, counting down.
TTAAGATGCAGCCCACTAAAACCCAAGGTGCAGTTAGTTCTCTTTCATAAAAGCTACTGGAGCTATTTTCTTTGACTCAGAGAATGTTCCCAGACTCTGCCCATCCCCTGGTTCAAACCTTTTCACCTCCCAGGGCTTCCTTGCACCTGTATATTTCTCTCCATGTCTTCATTCCCTTCCTCCAGTTCTGGTCTCCTTGGATTGCGTTATTGATTGGCTGGTCCCCTGGATTCTGATTTAAATTCCTCTCAAAGATGCCGATTCTTGGGTCTGTAATGGTCAAGTGACTATTTTTTTTCTTTTCTAACATCCTTTCTCAGATCCAGCACCCAAACTCCTATTTTTTGAGCTGGGCCAGGGGATAGCCCCACACTATTCAGCAGGATTTAGTAAGAAAAATGGATCCCTCTTCCTAAATGTAGGGAAGACCCTTTAGGAGATTCCTACTCCTGGTGTGATTTCGTCCTTCAATTCTCCCAACCTGTGACCACCAGTCTTGAACTGTTTCTTAATTGCTACATCATTAGTTAATTTATAACTTTTTATCTTGTTTCTTTCCTCTTACTAGATTGTTAGCTTTTTGAGGGCAATAATGTGCTATACATACTTTGTTTCCCCATGGTATCAATATAGTCTTTTACTTGGAATAGGGCCAAATAAATGTCAATACATATAAATATTGAGAAATATGCAAATATATGTCACTGGTGCTTGCTCTCTATACAAAGATAGAAATAAATGTGATGCGCTCAGTTCGATTTCTGTGATTTTATTTTTTTAGAAACAGGGTCTTGCTCTGTTGCCCAGGCTGGAGTGCAGTGACGTCATCATAGCTCACTGCAACCCCAAGCTCCAGGGTTCAAGTGATCCTCCCATCTCAGCCTCCTGAGTAGCTGAGACTATAGGCATGTGCCACCATGCCCAGCTAATTCTTTAATTTTTTTTGTAGAGATGGGGTCTTGCTGTATTGCCCAGGCTGGTCTCGAGCTCCTGGCCTCAGGTGATCCTCCTGCCTGGGCCTCCCAGAGTGCTGGGATTATAGGTGTGAGCCCCCACACCTGGCCTGTGATTTTAGGTAAAATGTACTGGTTGAGTAATCGGAGGCTTCTAGAAGAAGTCAGTGCCAGATAGCAAGAGCCTACCTAGCCCTCACAGGAGGGGGCAGGGATCTGACAAATGCAGCAAAAGGATTTATTGAGAATAGCTGAACTCATACTTCAAAATGAAAACAATATGCAATTTATCATAGATTTTTCCAGATCCATCCCTCAAAGCTATCAGGAACACATGCTGGCTTATAATAACCATCTTCGGCTCTTCATCCTTCGTGAACCTAAATGGCGTTAACCATGGTGGGCTGGAGACTCTTGTCTGGAATCTTCCAGGCCCTGGGCTTTGTTCTGCATCAGCTGTGCTGTGACATTTTCCTTTTCCTTCAAAGTCCGTGTAACTGAGCACAGTAAGCGATTGGTCTTTGCTTATATTATTGCTCTCAGTACAGCCTTTAAGCAATGAGTCTTTCCCTGTTGGTTTTTAGGGAAAGGTTTTGCTTCTCCCAAGGTGTTCTGCAAAATGCCGGCTAGATTCCTTTCAAATTAATGTTGCACCTCTCTTTTTCCCTCTACCTAGATTGAACAGTGCTTGGGTTCCCGTGGCAGGCTTTGTTCTCGGGGCCAGTGAGGGGCTCTCTGTCCAGTGAACTTACTCTGCATAGTTTTAAACAGCTTTGGTGGGCACAGTGGCATCCTGCGTGCAGTCCGAGTTGACGATGGATTTTCCTCTGTGCTGCCGTGACACCCCTGATGGCCCAGCATGCAACAGCGCGAGGTATTGTCACCATCCGTTCCCTTCCAGCTCCATGTGCCCTCGGGAGACGTGGTTAACAGGAGGACGAGCAGAGAGTTGCTGCTGTTGGCAATTAGAGATTAACGGGGTTTGATGCTGAGAGTGAATTGTGAGTGCATAGGGAAGTCTGATCTGATCAAAACAGTACATTTAATTTAATCACCTTAGAACAAGTGATAGATTCTGCGGACAGGGTAGCCGTCGTGAGAGGACAGGGGAGCAGCTCGTCCCGGGGGCAGTGAGGTCTTAGGGCTGTAAAACTTAGGAGAAAGGAAATACCTGGGCATGGAGGGAGTGGGGGAGGACAGATGGAGGATCTTGAGCCCCAGAAGACTTTTGATGCCACTGCAAACACTTGCAAACTTGGAGAAGGTGGAAGTTGGCTCTGAGCTAATGAACTGAGTTTGTGACAGTCTTTGTAACAAGATGCTCCCCAGCTCCTGCATTATTCGGTCTCGGGTCCTTGAGTTTGGAACGAGTGCCAGCATGTCACCGTGGGTTCAGGTTTTGCAGACCGATTGATCCCCGTGCCTGCGTACCTGGCTTCCCACTTCCTACCCCAGGCTCTAGAACTCTGCTTGCTGCCGGACTGTGCGGATCTCCAAAGACTCGTGTGACTTTCTTCCTGCTGCAGTGCTACCAACATAAGGCTGCCTCTTCTTTAGGGTGATTTTTCCATATACAGCTTCTACAAAAATGATAGTAGTGGACATAAAGTAAGTTTTTCATGGGTTCTTAAAAAAAAATCCTACCTGGTGGCATTCTTGTCCAGTTTGCATACGGAGGGGCTGGGTGGCAGTCCTGAGAAAGGACAACCTGAGTTTTGTAGCAACCGAGGAGGAGCCTATTCTGGTGTATGGCTTGGCTCTTGTTTTGTTTTGTTTTTGAAAGCAGCAAAGCCCAAAGCTCAATTTGGTTTTGATTATCTGCAATTGCTGAAAAGAGACCCTTTGTCTCTGGCAAAGCCAGAGAGGAGGCGTTTATATGGCAGTAATGTAATCCCAGACACTTGATGTGGCCTCCATAATCAAGGCCAACAGTGATAAGCACGCACAGTTCTCTAGAGCTGGGGCGGGTTGGGGTGGGGCAAGGCAATAATTTGTAAATGGCTGAAGACGGTGCTGGACTCAAATGATGGGATGCTAAATGCACCTGGAATCAGGGCCAAGTTGGCTCTTGCAATGCAGGTGAGCTGTTGAAGGCGGAGGGCCTGGGTTTCTCCATAGGGCTAAGCTACATCTCTGTGCTCGTGAGGTCCTGGCCACCAGCTGCCTCTGTGCATCTGTGCGTGTGTGTGTTTTGAGTTTAGCTCCGAGAAGCAGAATTAGGGCATCAGAGGCTGCCTTGTGTCCTTTCAGTATAACAAAAAAAATTTTTTCTCTTAACAACTCAGACATTCTAAGTCTCATGTGGAAGTGTTCAAAAATACAGTAACTGGAAAGACTTTTAGTCATGCCATTAACAGCTTGCTGGCACAAAATAAGGAAATACGAGACAATCCCACTGGTCCCGATGAACCTTCTGTGGATTGCGGAGCTTTTTCTAGTCCCAAGACAAGCTGCCTGCCCTGCGGTCCGTCCTTCCACATCTGTCTTCCATGCAACGTGCTGCTCCCACGAGCTGGGTGCGGAAGAATAATGAAACATCCTTTTTTCCTCACCAAAGAATAACCACCCGCCAAAACACACACTTGGACTTCCCTCCCCTCACTTCAAAGTATGTCATTAAATCACAAACTTCAGATTTTGAGAAAATTATATAAATAGACATGTGAAATCTCAACTGAAGAATAAATCACAAAAATCTATCATCAGGCTGCCGATTTCATCCCATAATCACATAATCCTGGAACCAGTGGACAGAGTTTGAACACAAAGCATAGTCTTTGAAATCGTGACATCACAGATATCATTGTATTAAGTGGAACAGATACATGGAGAATCTCCAGTGTTTACTGACAGCACTAAAAATGTGGCATGCTGATACAACTGCATAACTTGCCTTTATATTAAACCACTTATATCGCATTTCCCATGATAATTGTCATGGCATGATAGTACAGAAAATATGCAAAGGGAGTATTTCTGCAGTGCTGGCAAATTTATACCCAGTCATGTCTTGGGGCCAGGAAGTTTTCTCATTGTATGAATTGCTAATATTTGATTGTCTATATTTTGGAAAATTTTGCAGGGATAATAATAGTTTTAGAGCTGTATTAAGTTCTTTTAAGGTCAAATTGAAATAAATGTATTCTTTTTCTTATCATAAAACTAACACATATATTTATGGAAAAACTAGAATATATAAGCATAAAAATGAAAAGGAATCTATAATTCTTCCTTCCCAGGATTAAACATTATTAAAACCTTGGTGCACATTCTTCCATGTTCTTTGCTGTGCATGTATGTAGTATAATGACTAACTGGCCCAATTTTCCAGGAATTGCCCTGAGGAATTTCCTGGAATACTGGGCTTTCAGTTCTAAAACTAGGTAGGAGAATTGATTCATAAAGACAAACTCCTATGCACACACAAATATTTACACACAGTAGTAAGTAAAATAATTTTCACTGAGGACTCCATGCATAGGGCCAACACTAAGCTCTTTCTTTTTTCTTTTTTTTTTTTGTTTTTTTTCTCTTTTTTTCTCAATGTGCTATGATTGTGTAAGCTCTTCATATGTGTTATTTTATTCCCATATTTCAAGAGGGAAACCAAGGCTTAGAAAGGTGTTTTGTCAGTAGTGAATGTCCTGTTATTAATATAATCCTAAGTCTATTTTCCTACTGGGCTCGAGTAGTAATGCAAACTCCTTGTCAACCACATGTATGCATGTTTTCCTGCTTATTTCCTTTTCAATTTTACTTGTGGCTTTCTGTATACAGAAATTATAAGGTTTTATGCATCAGGGCATAAAACATGCATTTTCCTACTTTATGTGATGCTTAGAAAGTCTTTTCCCTTCCTAAGCTCATATGAAAAGTCACTTAGAACTTTTACCAGTATTCTTATGGCATCAAATTTATTTGGAATATACTTTAGTATAGGGTGTTAGGTAGGGATTGAACTAATCTTTTGTTCTCATGAGGATATACAGGTTGACACACAATTAAAATAACCCATCCTTTCCTCTTTGATTTGCAGTCCACATGTTAAACACACACAGGTGCACATGTGTACATGCATGAGCTCATTTCTAGGCCTTCTGTTCCCTTGGTCTGTCTATTTCTGGGCCTGTATCACATTATGCTGATTATTGTAGCTCAAGGATGAGGACTGGATGGACAGAAGAAGTATTAATATTAATTAAGCCTAACCCTAATTTAGGAAATAAGAGAGTAAAGATGGACCTATAGGTAGATAACAATCTAGCCATGAAAAAATGCCTCCAACTCAACCATACTTATAAATGGTTTGGTGAGGTTCAGTGGGGAAACTGTCTATATTTTAAAATCATGTGTTGATGTTTTGCAGTTGCCATAGAGACAGACCACGGAGACCTACAATGAGATTTGACCTTGTAAAGCTCTTAATAGCTGTAACAGACAACTTCCAGCCTTTCATGGCTACGGCACCACATGGGGTCTGAGCTCACAATGTCCCTTCACGTTGCAGGCTCAGAGCCTCTTCACTTTTTTTTTTTCTAGTTTCCTTCTACTTTCTGGCTACACAAGGAAATTGGAAGGGATGAGGAGAACAGAAATACCAAAACTGCGAAAGGAAATGGCTTTCCAGATTCTGTGATACCAATTCCAAGAGTATCACAGAATCTGGAATTCCGATCCCATTCTCAAGGGACTCAATGGAATATTCCAGTTTTCCTCTTTATCCTCAACTATGATATTAATAATTAAAGGTAATAAAAATATCAGTGGCACTACTTGATTGTAGCAATAAATATGTTTTCCCTTGTTTAGTGGTGCTACTGGAAGCCTAAAGCTGGTTTTACCTGTTTGCTCAGTAAATGTAATTTAAGCTAGTTCACATTTTTTTAAAAAAAAAGCACTGAGAAGAGAGACAAGTGATTTCTCATTTTGCTGTAATTTCTTGTGGTAGCAAATTGACATCTTACCAAAAATATGCTTGGCCTGTTTTCAATTTGCTTTGGCTGCAAACTAATGATAAAAAGTAGTTTGAAAAGTTTATCAGGTTTGGATAAACAGGCCAATTGTTTTGTGGTCAAGAGCTTGAGAGTGGATGGACTTTTTTGGTTTTTCCTTTCCAAGGCAGTGTTGCAGTGTGCAAGCAAAGGCATCCAAAAATAGCCACTGAAAGACAAAGAACTTCTGCAATTCCAGGTTTTGGTGGAGTCCATAATCAACTCCATGCATCCTAAAAACTTAATTTAGCTCATAAAGATCACCTTAAGCAAATGAGCTTTAAAAGTCAAATATAAATAAAAGATACATATATCAGGTTGGGCAGTTCGTGTGCAGTAATCAAAAGGTAGGAACTTCTTGTTTTTTGTTTTTTTTTTTTTGAGACAGAATCTTACTGTGTTGCCCGGGCTAGAGTGAGTGCTGTGGCATCAGCCTAGCTCACAGCAACCTCAAACTCCTGGGCTCAAGCGATCCTCCTGCCTCAGCCTCCTGAGTAGCTGGGACTACAGGCATGAGCCAACATGCCGGCTAAATTTTTTTTATATACATATATTTTTTAGTTAGCCAATTAATTTCTATTTTTAGTAGAGACGGGGTCTCGCTCTTGTTCAGGCTGGTTTCGAACTCCTGACCTTGAGCAATCCTCCCGCCTCGTCCTCCCAGAGTGCTAGGATTTCAGGCACGAGCCACCACGCCCGGCCAGGAACTTCCTTAATAATAAAATTGTGGAATATGTGCTGGGAGATATTTAAGTAGCCTCAGTTTTTCACTTTTCAACTTCTTTTTCACACCCACATTTAAAAATTCCTGCCATTTGTGCATTTCATTCATTCAACAAAGAATTTTCAAGTGCCTGGGGTGTGTCAGACACTAGGTGCTGAGGAACAGCAGGGAGTGGATTCTTGTCCCTGTGCTCATGAGGCTCACGTTCCAGGGAGGAGAGAGAGATGATAAAACATTCAAGACAGAAATTGCCAAATAGGAAACAGTGCTTCAGAGAAAAGTAACACACAGGGAGGGAGATGGCATATGCCTGGCCAGCAGGTGGCAGTGGTGGTGATCGTGGGCAGTTGCTATTTTATTTAGAGAAGAAGGGAAAGGCCTGGCTAGTATGACGGCATTGGGTAAAGATCTGTGGAAATTTCTGGAGCAGGTCACATGGGTATCCCAGGGAAGAACGTTCCAGGTAGAAAGAACAAGCAGCATAGAGGCCATGCCCAGCGAACTCCTGGAGAAGCGAGGGGAGGCTGATCGGGAGGGCCCAAGAGGGTCCTGTGCAACGTGGGGCCTTTGGGGCCACATAAGGATGTTGGTTTTTCTCTGAGATGGGAAGTCTCTGGGGGATTTTGAGTGGAGACTTGACTTTGTCTTAGGTTTTAATAGGATGACTTGCTTCAGTACTGAGAATAGACCCCAGGGACACAGAGGGGTGGGGGAAGGGGGTCTCATTAGGAAGCTACTGCAACAAAGGACCAAGATGAGGGGGCTGGATCAGATGAGGGATCAGAGACAGGAATGAAGATGGCAACTGGAGGAATGGAGTCTAGCTCACAAATGGCAGTGGCCGTCCTTACCTCACTGATGGCTCTAGTTGTGGCCCGGGGTCTCTTTCTTTGATCTTAGGCCCTATCACTCTACTCATCCCTTTTTTTGTTTAATTAATAAAATTTAGTTTTTAGAGCAGGAGCAGTTTTAGCTTCACAGCAAAATTGAGCAGAAAGCACAGAGAGCTCCCACATACCCTCTGCCCCACCAGAGTGGCATATTTGTTACAATCGATGAATCTATATTGGTATGTCATCATCACCCTAAGTCCAGAGTTCACGTTTGGGGTTTACGCTTGGTGTTGTGCATTCTATGGGTCTGAACGTATATCTACCACTGTAGCATCATCCATGATCGTGTCACTGCCCTAAAATTCCTCTGTTTATCTCTCCCTACTCCTGACTCCTGAAAACCCCTGATCTTTTACCTGTCTGTATAGTTTTGCCTTTTCTAAGAATTTTATGAAGTTGGGATCATATGGTATGTAGCCTTTTCAGATTGGCTTCTTTCACTTAGTAATACGCATTTAAATTTCCTCCATATCTTTTCCTGGCTTCATAGCTCATTTCTTTTTAGTGCTGCGAAATATTTCATTGTCTGGGTGTATCAGAGTTCATCTATTCACCTATTAAAGGACATCTTGATTGCTTTCAAGTTTTGCCCATTATGAATACAGCTGCTATAGACATCCTTATACAGGTTTTTGTGTAGACATAGTTTCGATTCATTTGGGCAAATATTAAGCATTCCCACCAGCAATGAATGAAAGTTCCTGTTGCTCCATGTCCTAGCCAGCATTCGGGGGTGTCATTGTCTTGGCTGATATCTGGAAGAGTTTTTCCAGTATTTTCTTCTATCATTCTTATGGTTTCATGTCATAGATTTAAGTCTGTGATCCATCTTTAATTAGTTTTTGTGAGTGGCAAGAGATGTGGATCCTGTTTCAATCTTCTGCGTGTGGCTATCCCATTTTCCCAGCACCATTTAGAGAATAGGGATTCTTTTCCCCAGTGTATATTGCTGTCTATTTTGACAAAGATCAGATGGCCATATGCAGATGGTTCTCTGTTGTATTCTATTGGTCTATGTCTCTATTATCGTACCAGTGCCATGATGTTTTGGTTACTATAGGCTTGTAGTATAGCTTAAAGTGCAAACCCATTTTTAAAAATCTGCTCAAAACTGTGGCCTTGTTTGTTCCATTCCCCTAAAAGTTAGATTGTTTGGGAAGTTGAGTATTTTAAATATAGTTAATTTTGTTCTGTCTAAGGCACAATATATTTGTATACTGTTGCTGTTAGGTAGTATTTCTGATTGGCTAGAATACTGAGTTATTGGCCCACCATTTACTTTAAGCCAGAAAATTTATGCATAATATTTAAAATGCTCACAACAATCCATTTAATGGGTAAAAAGAATACAATAAAAAACACAGAATTTGTCCAAGTCTACATAGCTGGTGAGTGGTAGGATCTCTGTCAGAGGTCCACTCTGACCTCAGAGACATCTGCCATGCTAACTTCCAGCCCCCAACCTCTTGCAAAGAAATGGTATATATTTCTATTAGGATTTTGGTACTCTGCCAGGTGTGAAAAGATAGTACCAACTTTCTTGGAACTGTAAAAATGAGTAGATAAAAAGTGTGACAGTAAGTAAATAAGAATGTATATGAAATGTGGTAAAGAAGAAGAAACACTATCTTGCTGTTTTATTTTTCCAGAGCACTGTGATTTTAACAGGGCATATTTCCTTTATTAAATTTTAGCATGATTATAGATGTATTTATAGACAACATGTTTTAATTTAATTCCACAAGACAGCTAGAAATTGCTCACATTTGCTTTTTCACTCAAAATATTTGTTTAGAATTAGTCAATTGATTTAATATGTAACATCAGTTAGTGTGAACAAGAAAAGAAGTGCAATTGACAGGGAGGAAAATATTGCATAATGTAACCATTGTGTTGATAGAATGAGTTAGCGTTCTTTAGTAGCGATGCTTATGACTAACTCTGGTTCAGAACACAGTGAAAAAAATATTTGTACTGTTGGTCTTAGATTCAGACAAAATACCTTTTTGGCAGAAAATATTTTTCATGCTTAGAAAATTGTTGTAAGTTACATAACTTGCTATGACAAATACTATAATTTATGCCAGTGAGCCATGTATGTATTTTTCTTCTATTCTTATTTTTCACAGACGATAAGCTGGTGTAAATTTGTGCAGTTGGAAACGTCTCCTGGGTACTTATGGCAACACTGTTTTCCCCATTCCATCTTCTTCATGAGGGAAGAGGCGGGCAGAGAGAACAAACATTTGTTGACTGTCTGATATGTACTAGCATGCTTTATGCTTCATATCTTATTTAGGAAGTATGCACAGCAATGTTTGATAAATTCTTGTGAATGAATGAAGATGAATGATTTTCAACCCCATCTTATATACAGAAGGGATTCAGAGTGGAAGTACACCACCCTAATGCACTGAGGGCAAGAGGGCAGAGGGGAGAGCAATCCTTATCTTCATTGTGTTGCACTGAGCAAACTCGTTGGATCTTAGAAGGTGTGGGTAGTGTTGACTTTCCTCAGGGCGTGGCACCCACCACGGTTTATAGGAGCTCAGGGTGTGGGGTTCAGGAGCCAGTCAAGCCGGCCTTGCATCTCAGCACTGCCGTGTCTGCTTGCGTGGTTATATATTTACACCGAGTGTTTGTTTTGATATGTGAGATGCTATTCTGTTCATCATGTTGGGTGATACCTTATTTCTTTTGTTATGCTTCTTGTGCTCTTGTTTTATAAGAGCTGTGAGGTTCAACTTTTGGGTGATTTTACACTAGTGGGTGTCTATTGTGCTGATTCATGTATAATGTAATTCTGAGTATTTCCTGTAGGGCAAGTCTAATAGTGACAAATTCCCTTAGCATTTGCTTGTCTGGGAAAGTCTGTATTTCTCTGTCATTTATGAAACTTAGTTTTACAGGATACATGGTTCTTGGCTGGCAGTTGTTCTGTTTCACTGAAGATGGGGCCCTAAGTCCCTTCTGGTTTGGAAGGTCCCTGTTGAGAACCTGCTATTAGCCTGATGGGCATTCCTTTGTAGGTTAATTGTTGCTTTCATCATGTTGCTTGTAGACTGTTCTCCTTCATTGTGATTTTGGCCAAGTTGATTTATATTAATATTTGCTATGAATCTTCCTGGTGTCAGTGAACATCTTGTGTCTGGATACCTGAATCTCTGGTGTACCAGGGAAGTTTTCCTCAATAATTCCCATGCATAGGTTTTCCATGCTTTTAGCTCTTTCTTTTTCTCCTTCAGGGATACCTACAATTCATAGTTAGCTTCATATAGTCCCATAGTTCCCTGAGTGATTGTTCAGTCATCTTTATTCTCTTTTTCTGTATCTTTGAGTGACTGAGTTAGTTTAAGAGGCTGGTCTTGAAGCTCTGAGATTCTTTCTTCTTGGTTTAGCCTGTTGTTAAAGCTTTCTGCTGTATTTTGAAATTCCCTAAATGACTTTCATTTATTTAAGTTCCATTATATCCTTTCTTATGTTGTCTAGCTCTTTAGTGACAATTTTCATTTTTTCACTGATGCCTCAAAATTTGTTTTTGGCTTATCTTTCTTCATTTTCAACTTTCTCTTCAATTCGTTTCATCCTACTTGCCATCCATATTTTGAATTCCATTTCTGACATTTGGACAATTTTCTTTTCATTGGGGTCAACTGCTGTATATCCATTGTAATCCCTTGGGGGCATCAAATTGTTTTGTTCATGTTGCCAGAGTTCTTTTGCTAGATTCTTCTCATCTGAATCCTCTTCTTTCAGCTCAGAGCTGATAGGTTTGCAGGCTACCTTTTCTGGGAACTGTTCTACTTAGTGAGAAGAAGGGCCCTAGATGGCGCTTTTGTGTTCTATTCTGTATGATTGGCCTGGCAGGGGGAGTGTGTGTGTGTGGGGTGTGCACTGTGAGCCTGTAATGCAGCTGTTCTGTTTTGTCTCACTCCCCTGTGATTTTCACAGTTCAAGCTGGTGCTGGATGATCCTCATGTGGAGTGGTGGGTTGTTCCCCAGTCCATTGTTGGAAGCTTGAGTTGGGGGGAGAGGTGAGGCCCTCTCCGTGGAGGCTAGCATTGTGGAGGACTGCTGTGCTCGTGGTATCCCCACCAAGGTGACAGTGGCAGCTGGGAGAAGGTATCTAGGCAGTAGTCATGGGTGTTCAGGCTGTGGGCATTTGCTTGAACCAGGTCCAGGTGGGTATAATGATGGCTTGAGGTTGGCAGGGTCCCTGGTGGAGGGTTAGAACACAGGGTGGTTCTGTGGGGCCTAGTGGTCCTGGTGAATACTCAGGGGCAGAATCTTGAGGGTGAGTCATGGGCTCAGTGGGAGCACTGTAGCCTCAGGGGTGGAGTCTTGAGGTCCAGGGGCAGCATTGGAGCGTCTGGGGCAAAGCTGTGGTCTCAGCAGCTGTGGTTGAAGTCTCAGTGGCAGAGCCTGGGGGCCCGACAGGAATACCGGAGCCTCAGGGGTGGAGTGGGGGCAGCACCAGTGCCTCATGGTGGGAGCTGTAGGACCAGGCACAGCAGGAGCCTCAGAGCCGGAGCTGCAGCTGCAGCCTGGAGGTAGGGCAGGAGTTGCTTGGGCAGGCTGATGGGGTTGGACAGTGGCACAGGAACCCTGGAGGTAGAACCGTATTGGGTGGGCAGCTATTTTTAATATTAAACTAACTTTTCACTTGTGCAACAATCCCCTTTGAGTCATGATGTATTATAAACACATATACATACATGTATAATTTATTCATGTGCTTTACATTTGTATGGGACTTCCGTGCCCATGAGAAATACTTGTCTACAATTTTTTTTCCCTGTCTTTGTCAGGTTTTGGTATTGGATCAGGGTCATTCTGGATCCATAAAACGAATTGTCAAATTATTCCTCCTTTTTCTATTTCCTGGAAGCCTCTGTTTAAAATTACTTTTTCTGTGTTTGGAAGCATTTGCCAGTGAAGTCATTTAGGCCAGGTGTTTTCTTTGAGGAAAGATTTTCATTATTGATTTAATTTAATAGATACGGGATTTTTTTCTTGTGTGAGTTCTGCTAAGTTTTCCAAATAATTAGTCCATTTGATCTAAATTTTTAAATTTATCGGCATAGGACAGCTCATAATATCCTCCAATCCTTTTAATATCCAGAGAATTTATCGTGATCTTCCCTTTTTTGCTCCTGATACTAATAATTTCTCATTTTTACTTGGTTGGTCTTATTAGGTTTATTAATGTTTTTCTCAGAGACCTAACTTTTGGATTTGCTGGCTTTTTTTTTTTCCATTATGTATCTGCTTCCTATTTCATTGGTTTCTCTTTTTACCTTTTATTCTCACAGATAAGTTTTTAGTGTATTTAGAGTTGTACAGCCATCAGCACAATCTAAGTTTAGAACATTTCATCACCCCAGAAAGAAGCTCCATCCACATTAGCAGTCATACCCTAATCCTGTTACCCCACTCCATCCCCACCCCGGTCTCTGATGACTGCTAATCCATTTTCTGTCTATGGTTTGCCTATTCTGGACATTTCACATAAATGGAATCATGCATGTGGCCTTTTGTGACTGTCTTCTTTCACTGAACATGATGTTTTCAAGAGTCTTCTGTGTTTTGGCCATGTGTCAATAATTGACAGAAAAGATTATATTTAGATGGTCTTCAACTTATGAGTAAAAATATTATAAGGCAAAAATGCATCTAATATCCTGAGAAACGCATCATAAAGTCAAAAAATCATAAATTGAACCACCGTAAGTTGGGTACCATCTATACTACATTTGTTTATCCATCCGTCAGTTGAACCCTTAGATTGTTTCTTTGTTTTGGCTATTATGAATAATGCTGCTGTGAACATTTATATAAAAATTACATAAATATATTTTCATTATTTCTCTTGGAGATAAACCTAGGAGTTAGTGTTACTGGGTCATAAGCTATCATCTTCATATTTAACTTTTTGAGGACCTATAAGACTGCCGTGTGAAGTGGCTTTACCAGTTTACATCCCCACCAGCAACGTGTGATGGTTTCAGTTTCTCCACATCTTCACCCAACACTTGCCATTGTATAGTCTTTTTTGGTTTAGACATCCTAATGGCTATGAAATGGTATCTTGTGGTTTTGATTTGTATTTCTGTAAGGACTGATTCGGTTGGGCATCTTTTCATGTGTTCATTGGCCATTTGTGTATTTTTTATTGTTGAGTTCTACGAGTTACATACAATTTCCTGTGAGAGATGATCTGCAGATGTTTTTCCCATTCTGTGGGTTGTAATTTCACTGTCTTGATGGTATCCTTTAACACATCCAAGTTTTTAATTTTATGAAGTGCAAGTTATCTCCTTTTTTGGTCATTTGTGTTTTCTAATTGTAAGAAACCATTGCCTAACCCAAGGTCATGATTTACTCCAATTAGATATATGATCATTTTAAGTCAATTTTTGTAAATGGCGTGAGGTAGGCTAAATTCATTGTTTTACACATGGTTACCTCTCTTTTATTTACCTTTGGTTTGTGGTTTTTGAGAAAAATATCTTAGATTTCTAATTTCTAAACTTTTTATTTTTCTAATACACAAAAGAAAATGCTTATCTTTAAATAATTACTAAGTATGTCTTTAATTATATTCCACTATTTTGGCTATGTAATATTTTCATTACCATTCAGTAAAAAGTATGTGCTAATTCTCACTGCAATTTCTCTTTGACCCTTGGGTTATTCAGAAGTGTGTTGCTTAATTTCTAAATTTTTGGGATTTTTCTAGACTTGCTGTATTGCCAGTACGTATCTATTTTGGTAAGTGGTCCACATGCATAAGAAAATGTACCTGTGGTTTTTTGATGTAGTGTTTTACATATGTCAATGAGATAGAGGTTAAGGGCCCAGTTATGCCTTTCATGTGAGTAAAGACACCCCCAGATCATTCTAGCCCCAGATCTATCCCGTTTGGACTCCTGAGTGAGATAGAATTTTGGACCAGAATACAATGATTGTTTTATACCATGAAGTTTTTGAATGGTTTGTTATGTAGCACTACTAGGATGACCGTTCTATTTTGTAGGCTCAATATTTGCGAAAGTCTATGCTTTCTCATAATCCTTCTAGAATTTAGGATTATGAAAGTAGAGTCTGAGAAATTCTAGCATAATATATTTTAGATGCATTTGGAAGTAGCCAAGATTAGATAAAAAGTATTGACATTTTATAGCTGTAATTTGATATCTACTATCACATACCTGAAAAGAATGTCATTACAAGTTACACCTAAAATCTTGTGCCACTTTTTCCTACGTTATTATCCACTTAGTTATCTTGTGGGTATAAAAATAAGACTCCAAACAAGAAATAGACTGTTGAAGGTAATATTCAGTTCTGAAATGCATAAGAATTTAGTAACCAACTGTCTGCTCAAACGCGAAGGAAAGAATTTCTGGCTATTCTGATTTCAAATTGCTGGAAAAAAACCTATCAGACTAAAGCAAATCTCTCTCTCAACAGGATGAGGTGTCTGCAAGTTTGCTCACTGGTGGAGACGGCTGCCACCCAGGTTCTCATGCTGCTGCCTGGCTGAGTTAGCTGAGCTCTCAGGTAAGCATCAGCTTTGCTCTCTCATTCAAGGTCCTGTATGAGTACCTTAGCCATCTGTTGTACGCTGTGCTCTCAGGATTGCTGGGTAGAAACATTTAAAAGGATGTATTTTGCTTATTTTGGGCCACTAAAATGAAAAAAATGCAAGGGTAGAGTTAAAGAAAAAAAGTCTTTATTTAGGCCATCAACTAAGGTCATAATAAATAATGCAATATACTAATGTAATAACAGATGTTCTCATGCGTTTAGCACATTTATAAATAAACAAGAAAGCTGGCTTACAAGGCTGTGGGGACAAATTTGGAAAAGTGTATTTGGCAATACAGTAAAAGTAAACAGTGTTAAGACTATCAGATTCTCTTTTCTAGTGTTTTATTAAAATACATCCCCTATACATCTGTGAATAAATGGTAATGTTCCTTTATAGTTCTACTTTTTGTAAACATGCCAGAGTTAAGTCTTATGGCCAAAGGATCTGGGGCCAAAGACACTGCAGACAAGAAATAACAACTCTTCTGCATGTGAGTGTGGAGGCTGATAGATTAAAAGCCAGAATCATTCAAACAATAAAATGTGCCTGGATGAAATAAAACCCAAAAGTAGAAATTTATGTTTGATATGCGATATATAAATGCTGCTGTTACGTTTGTAACTGGATAAGTAAATGACGAATTAACCTGGCTGCAAAAGTGATGAACTTTGATTAAAGCTTAATTTTGCTAGTAAATTTCACACGAAGGGTTAAAATAGGATAACTTTTAACATAAAGCTTTAGAATAATTTAAACATATCTTAAACACTGAAAATGTGTTTTCAATTGTTATTTACAGTAAATCAATGATATCAGCGTTGAGCTTAATTTAGCCAAGTGCCAGTCTTGAATTCCTCTTTAACATCTGTTATTATGATCTTTTTTATAAATACTTAGGCAAATTAGTTTAGTGAAGGAGAACGATCTGTGGTCCAGAGTAATTCGATGTATGGCCATTTGGTTTGGAGACAGCGTTTAATAGGAGTGTCATCCGTCTGTAGCATGGGATCTTCAAAACCCATGACAACTGCAGTCCCTTCTACATACATGACCTGTTAAAAGAAAGCCATCGAGGTCAAGCAACAGTCTTAGCAAATTCTTATGCAAACAGGTTTTATACGCTAGCCAGTAAAGTATTACAGATGGAAATGAGCAGGCACATCTGATTGATGTGAAAATATATTTGTAAATGCGATGGCAACACGGATTTTAATTGCTAGCTGACCAGGTGATTTTTATAATTCAAGATGATGATTTAAAAAGTATATGTGAATGATAAAACACATACTATTTCTCATAAAAGATCTGTTTCCAAATAATATATATACCATTTGAAAGAAATTTTAAATTGTATGTCTGGATCATATTTCTATAGTCCTCTTGCTTTACTAGGGAGGCACTTGGATGCCTGTGCTGCCTCGTGAAATGGACAGCTATGACAGACATAGATATTTGTTCTGAGGAAGATTTTTACTTTCTCCTTTTAAGAGAGCTGAAAACAATTGGCTATTGTTAAATATTTCTGAAATGCATGTCATGAAAAATCATGGAGAAAACATTAAAAGGGATGTCAGGACAGAAACAAAAGTCAAATAATAGGAAGTTGATAGATCAAAATAACCAGGTACTTTATATGCAGTGGCAATGATCATATAAACTAGCTGGCAAATAGCAGGAAAAATTCTATTCTGATTAATTTACAATACAAAACTTAAAAGTATTTTGGACATAACAACCCAACAAAAACCCTAACTCTTTAACGAGGGCTCACTGTAGACATTAAAGCATGCCTCGGTCATGAATTTCTTTTTGTACCTAGAGAAATTCTGATAATTTATAATTCAAAAGGAACACATACAGACTGCCTTCTTCTAAAGTATGTATAATTATTTTTACACATTCACTGGCTGATACACATGACTGTAATTATGATCTTCCAAAATAAAAGCCATAAGCTATTTGTCTAAAGAGTCAAAAGAAATAACTTTATTAGCCTTAAACGGTAGTTGCCTTTAAAGCACATTAAATATAGAAATAGAATTTTATATGACTAGATCAGATACTCTGGTTTTTTAGGAAGCTCTTAGACATACTTGAATGTGAAACTTTTTTTTTTACCTCTTTGTTTTGGTTAATATATTAGTTTGTTTCTAGTGTTATATAAATTTACTGTTATTAAATCTACAACTCCCACTTTTCAAGTCCCCAAAGCAAAACTGCCCTTTCTGACAAGCCATACACAAGGAGTGTTACACTTAACAGACTCTATCTTCCACAAAGGACTTCCTGTCTCACAGCATTAGGACAGGAGTGC
>CAUYRT010087134.1:0-25806 GCA_963574885.1 Lepilemur ruficaudatus | reverse complement strand
GGACAAGCTGGCAAAGTGTTGCTCATTTCTTATTCTTGGCTTAGATGTCACTTTCCCTAGAAAGTTCCCGTGATGTCTTCTATCCCTGTTACGTGTCCCTAAATAATTCTGTACCTCTTATCCTAGCATAATTCCTGATATCTATCAGACACTGTGTTGAATAAATGAATGAACAAGGGATAACAAAGTCATCCATAGCTCTATTATTCACGCCTGTCATGGTTCAAAGGGACCTGGGACATGGTCTTCTTGTATATCAGTCATGACACTCTTAGCTGTCTCCTCAGTTTTCAGGCTCTCCTTTCCTGCTAACAGAATCCCTGCTTGTTCAGAGTAACAGTATACTCAGCTCCAGGTGAAGGATAACGACTGACTTAAGCCAACCAGGATACTCTGTTCCTCACTTTTCCAGCTTCCCTTGCAGCAGAGGTGGCCATGTGACCCTGTTCTGGCCAGTGAGACATAAGTAGCATTCTCCAGAGGGTACTCCAGATTAAAACAGACCACTATCTCATCTGCCTTCTTCCTGCTTTAAATGTGGATGTGATACCTGGAGCATCTGCAGCCATCTTGTGACCGTGAAGTAACAAACTCCCAATCTCTGGGTGGCAACTTGGAAAGATGGTAAGAGGTTCCTGATGGTGCTGTTGTACTGCTGCACCAGTCCAGTTCTACCCATTACTGCTTTCTTATTTGGTGGGGAAAAAAACACAGTTTAAGCTGCTTTAATTCAGGGCTTCTGCAACTCTCAGCTGGAAGCATTCATAATGGATGTGGTATCTGCCTTTCGGGGGGCACTAGGGACTGCTATCACTACTTGCAATTGCTGACTTGGCTGCCCCACAGTTCATAACTCTTTCTTCTTGGTTCCAGGTCTCTGCTGAGCAGAGGAATCAATCCCAGAGCTCATGGACTCCCCTCTCAGGCCAGGAAGGATCTAATTACCCAGTGATTGTAGTAATTATTCCATCCAATTGATCAGTAATAGCTGTAATTTCTAGACATGGCTTTCCATTAATAATTTGCAACGTATTTATTGTTTATACTCAAATAAAATGGCTGATAATAAGACTATTGAGATGCAATCTCCAGGGTCCTGAATATTTACACGGTGCAGTGATACATGTTTCAGCTGTAATATTCATGTTGTTTTTTTCCATTTTTAAAAGAGAAGGTGTTTATTAATATAAATGACCACAATGATCACAATTCTGAAAGTTCCCTGAACTGTGACTTGCCTGCCAGGGACAGCCCAGAGAGTTTGGCGATTGATTGTGAATGTCTGCCACGGACACGGGGTGGGGTGGGGGGCTGAGTTATGGCACATGTGCTAGTATTTGTCATCTCTGGCTCAAGCATTGAACTTCTGCTTCCAGCTATGTCATTTAACCTTAATCCTCTGGCCAAGCAGACAAAAAGGAGGCAGGGCCAACTTTTACGCAAATGGGGGAGGAATAAAAGGAACCCCAACCTATTTCTAGTGTTTCCCATGACAACATGTGCAACCTGAGATAGGTGCTCCTGTTCCACCTCAGCAAGGCCATCCTTAAAAGGGACTGGGGTCTATAAATCCCATAAACATTTCCATTCATCACTGGTTCTCAAGCGTCCAAGGTCAGACAGTTGTTTGATCCAGAAAACCGAGGCTCGCTGGCAGGAAGACGCCCCAGAATGCTCCAACTCAGTTTTGACTTTTCTCAAGCCAGGTACCAGCTAGGTTGGGTCCCTGAGGTTGCATCCGGAAGGTTACTTTTGCCAACAGATGCCTCAGGATTGGCCCATGATCCTTAATCTCTTTCCCAGGTGAAGGGAGAGGGAAAGGCACCCAGCACCCACAGAGCACTCAATGTGTGCAGAGTCTCGCGTGCGTGATTTTATTTAGCTCTCACGGCAGCTCTGGGAGAAGCTGATCCCCACAGTAGAAACAGAGACATCGGGACGTGGAGAGCTCGGCTCACCCCACGTCACATGGCAGCCAGGCCAGCATTTGAGCCCCATTTGGTCTGACCCCAGATCTTCACTCTTTTCATTGCACCAAATTGTCGTCTGTGAAAACCTGCCTGGGTGAGAATTCTTTTCAATCCAGCTTCCCAGCCAGGCTCCCCAGCGGGAAACAAACAAAATCCAGCTCCTCCTTCCACAGGTGCGTGCCGGGGATGTGGGCATGGCATGCTCTGTGAAACCGAGTGAAGAAAGCCCCAGTCGCTGCCCTGGAGGGACTTACTGTCTCGGGGGAAACAGGTAAGAAACCAACAGGACCACTGACACGGGAGGGGAGCGGCCGGGTGGGTGCCGGGGCTGAGGTGGCACACAGGAGGGGAAACAGGCCATCAGCCACCCCCAGGGAGCAGTAAGGGAGCTCTGTGGAATTTTCCAGAAATTGCACCCTGGCCCTGTGGAGGTCTCAGAGTGCCGGGGAGGGAGGCTGAGGCTTGGGTGCAATTGCAGAAGCAGACGGCGGTGACTCACCCTGTGTTTAACAGAAACTCTTTTTTTTCACGATAGAAAAATCCACTAAAATAAGTCCATATGGCCAGCCTCGGAGCGCCGACATTGAGACGGTTCCTGGCCGTTCGGCACCCGCAGACAATCAGTCCAGCCTGCGGTCGGATGCTGGAAATCTCTCTTTTTCTTCTACTCCTGCCTTCGCAGTCCGGCAGGAACGGCCGAGGGAGGCAGGCTGGGTGGGGACGCGGGCGGCGTCCTCGAGGCTGGCCTAGGCAGGGGCACTCGGTGGCCACCACAGACCTGCTTTGCGAGGGCTTGGGACAAAGCCCAGGTCCGGCCCACCTGTGCCGTGTGGCCGCGGGCGCGCTGCTTAACCTCGAAGTCCGTTACCTCCAGCCAGCCGCCCGCTAATTCAGAACGTGTTCCCTGAGCACCTACTGAGTGCTGGGCCTGCACTTAAGTACTGGGGACACTAGTGTACCTACTCGGAGTGCAGCGGTGAGGGGGGAGGGCTGTGATCAGAGGCCTCGGAGTGGACAGGAAAGGCCACGGACAGACACGTGGGGCTTGAGAGGTGACCAGGGGACTTACACGGCTGGGTGATCAAGTGCACAGGCTTCACGGACCGGCGACCTGGGTTCCGATCCCAGCTCTGCCCCTTCCTCGCTGTGCGCCCTCAGGCAAGTGGCTTAGTCTCTCTGTGCCTGAGTTTGCGCCTCTGGAAAAGGGTGGTGGTGGGAAAGTCGCTGGCTCCTTGGGGTTTGCGAGGAGAGCGTGAACGGTGCGAGGAGCGCTCATGGCTGGATGCGGGGAAGGTTCTCACACGTCATCCCCACAGCGCTCCTTGGGCCCACGGCAAGCATCGGTGCACACGCGTTTAAATAAAGTCTAGAGACAGTGTGGGATGACCGAAAAAAGAGCAAAAACGGGAAAACAACAAGAAAGGAGCAGCGGCAGAGACGGCATTTTCTAGGAGGGCTGAGGAGGAAGCTCAGCCTGAGGAGGCGGCTTCCCGCGGAGCCGGGTGAGGGAGGGAGAGCACCCCACTCCCTGGAGGACCCCAGGGCCGCAGCACCACGTCCTGGAAGCTGTTCTGTCCTCTCTGCACCTTCGCAGCCTGACGGGGACGGTCCGAGCCTGGACTCAGCACGGCTCAGAAGGCTTTTGCCAGCGACTCGCAAACTCCCTGCTCTCCTGGGGGCGCCGGGGAAGGCCCGGGGAGGCTGTGGGCAGACGCCCGGCTTTGGGAAGGAAGGAGGGACGTGCTCTGAGCACACCCAACGTGGAACAGTATTTGGGGCTCGCAGCAGAGAGGGGGCCAAAGCCAAAGGAGCCATCTGCCAACAGCTGGGTGGCCGGAGCCCACCCCCGTGCCCTTGCAGAACAGTCCTCATTCTGACAGCCACTGAACGTAGAGCCTAAGACAGACGCTTAAAAATAAAAACATCCCGTGGTTCGCAGAGCGAGGCCGAGGAACTCACTGCCACCGAGCATGATGAAGTCAACACGCGGACGCAGACACAGAAGGCTGCAGGATGAAGGCGAGCGCCGAAGGGAACCGCCCCAGATCCCAGAGCAGCAACACCGGGGACTGAGGAGGTGGTGCGGGCAATGACTGTGACGAAGATGACAACGACGACGATGATCACAGCCATATAAATAACACTCTGCCACCCTTTCCGGGACAGCTGTCACGTTCTGGGAACTGTGCTAGATGCCTTCTCTTACTCAGTCCTTGGAACAACCTCAGCAGCAGTGGGGACAGTCAAGATGCAGGTCTGGGGCCTCTGACTCTGAAACGTGTGTGATTTCCTCCCTGCTCTCGGTGCTGCTCACACGGCAGCTGCTGGGTGCCCGGGGGTCTATGGATTCTCCAACCCTTCGCCTGCAGGCCGAAGCCTCCACTGCCTGTTGTCACTGCTGGGATCGACTGTCCACATGCTTTTACTGATGTGCCTGCAGAGAAAGCTCACAAGTCCCACCCCTGTGTCCTGTGCCCCCCCCTTCGTTCTCCGCCTCTCCCCGCTCCCTCCCGGTCTCCCCCTCCACGCCCCGCCCTGTGTCATTCTCGGCTTCCCAGCAAGAGCACTAACAGGATCCAAACAGCTCTGCCTTGCACCGCACCCCTGCCTGATTCTGAACTGGAGTCTAAAAGTCAGTTTCCACCTCCACCTCTGCTCTCGGATGTCCCACAGTCCGCCTCCCACCTGTCCCCCAGCCTCAGTTTGCCCACGCTCAGCTCTTCCCTTCCTGGGTTTCCTGGGGCAGCAAGAATTACCCCCCACCCCCGCCCAAGTAACCTCCCCGACCCTGGCTGCCACACACTATGTTATCTGCACCCCCACCCCCAGCTTTATTGACTCTTCCTGCTCCCTTTCAGCTTCCCCACATGACACCACTGACGCTTTGGCAGGACAATTCTTCATTGTGTGGGACTGTCCCCTGCATTTCAGGACACTTAGTATCCCTGGCCACTACCTTCTAAATGCTGATAGCTGCCCCCAGGCCGGTGACAACCAAAGCGACCCCCCATATTTCCAAACTCTTCCTACTGTGTAGGGGAGGTGGAGATCCCAGCTCTGGTTGACACTTCTGTGTCTGTTCTCTTAAAGCTCCGCACTCCCCAAGGCTGTGCAGGAGGCACCAGGGGTGTCCTCACAGCTCCCCAGTAACTTCCTTCCTCTGAGAGCAGCCCCCTTCCCTCCTGGGGAGGCCCTAAGCAGTGTCTGTGCTGCGTGACTTCCCTGGGATGCCTCGGCTGATTGGCCAGAGGTTGTCACCAGACTGAAGCTGGTTGCAGCAGACGCTCTCCTAGGAACCAGGAATTGGGATGGGAGCCTGCCCACGTGTGGCCGGGTGACATGGACTTCGGAGGTGCGGTGCCACAGACAGAGGAGGCTGCTCTATGGCGGGAGAGCGGGCCCGGTGTGCAGGGAGAAGTGAAACTCCCAGGCACCCCTTCCCGCGCTCTAACAGCACCCCTGTTTTATTTGGGAAGCCGCCTTCTCCATGTGACTGTGGGCAAATGCTATTCATCTCACCAGTCGCTGGCTACACACATGACCCAGCTATGACCGACGAGGCACGGGAGAAGGCTGGGTGCTACTACGAAAGAGACACCTGGGAAAACAGTCCCCTTCTAGGGTTGGACCCTGCCCTGTCTCCATGTGACGGCCATTGGAGGCCATGCAGGGAGGGCACTCACCACAGAGCCAGCCACTGAGGTTAGTGGAGTGGGAGGACAGGAAAAACTGGAAGCCTGAACCCACTGTGGGGCCTCCAGATGAAACCACCAGGGCCATCCTGCTTCGGGACTTGCGGTCACGTGGGAAAATACAGTTTCCATCGTGCTGGCAAAGTGAGTCGGGGTTTCCTGCTATGCGCAAGGACAGCTGGACTATCGCACAAGGACAAGAGGACTTGCAGCCCGGGAGTGAGGGATGGAGGGAGGGCGGCTCCCCAGACTCTGGTTCCCTCTCTGAGCCCCGACCGCCCACTCTCCCTTTGAATCCTGTGAAATCCCAGGGTCTTCCCAATATAGCCTCCCTCATCACTTAAGCAATTCAGAGGCAGGTTCCCTTCTCAAAACCAAAAAACCCAGAGTCTTGGTGAAGACATCTTCTCTCTTGTTTCTCTCTCGTGCTCCTGTCTTCGTGTTTCACATCCTCCCGACGTCCTTCAACGCACGTCACCTGAATCGACATCTCTAGCCCAACCTCTTTCCCGACTCTGGTTCTGCTCTTCCAGCTGCCTCCTGGAATCCTCTGCCTGAATGTTCCACCAGCACCTCCAGCTACAAGGGTCACAGGTGGAGCACCCCAAGTCACCGGGCTGGGATGAAAGCTGTGTTCACCTGGGCTTGGCCTCAGGACTAGGAATCGAGGGAGGCAAGAAGGGTGGCTGCCGTGGGAGTGAGGAGCTAGAAAACTCCAGGAGAAAAATCATTATTGAAAAAAACAAAGAGAGAGTTGCTTTAGTAGCAGCACATTGTTTGAGTAAAAGAAACTACAGCCAGGGAGATGGTCAATATTCCATGGTGTGAGAGGCAGTGTGGTCTACTCAAAAACAGCTGCTTGTCTGCAGCCAGGAACCCTATCTGTATGTTGTAGAATGGACTTTGCCACTTGCAGTGAGTCCCTTCCCTCCACAGGTCTCAGTATTACCATCTGTAAAATGGGAACCTAGTTTTCTAGGGCTGTGCTAACCAAGTATCACAGACTTTGGGGCTTAAACAACAGAAACATATCCTATCACAATTCTGCAGGTTCGAAGTCCAAAATCAATGTGTCAGCAGGTTTAGTTTCTCCTGAGGCCTCTCCGTGGGGCTTGCAGATGGTCGTCTTTTCCCCTGTGTCCTCCCATGGTTGTCCCTCTGTGCGTGTCTGTGTCCTAATCTCCTCTTCTTATGAGGACACCAGTCACGTTGGGTTAGGGCCGCCCTCATGACCTCGTTTTGCTGCAATCACTGATTGAAAGATGCTATCTCCACATTCGGTCACGTTCTGGGGTCCGGGGGTCAGAGCTTCATCGTATGAATTTGGGAGGACACAACTGAGCCCATCACAGTGACTTCTAAGGATTCTTTCAAGCTCACCTCCCCCATCAGTTTTTCTTCCTGCCTCTACTATTTTGGCCTCTGGGGCTTCCAATTTCCAGGCATCTAGACTCAGAATAGGAATCGCGTTGCTGCCTTCTTATTCCTCACGTGCCCCCCTCCCTCCCAATGACCCACCATGGCAGAGACCACGGTCCCGCCGCACCTGGTCCTGCCGCACCCGGCGCTCACCATCCCCGACGGCGTCCTGTCTGAGCCTTTATTCATCCTGCGCTCACCTTGCCTCTGGACTCCTCCTGTCTGGCCGTCTGGAGCATGTCCCTGCCCCGCACCAGACTTCCAGGGCCTCTGCACTGTCCCTCACAGCCGTCCCCAGTCTGGGCCCCGCTGCTCCTCCCCTGGAACCTTCAAAACTATCACTATTCTCCAGACTTAACTGCACCTTCTTACCCTGGTCCTTTGCTCAAGCCCAGAACGCCTTCCTTCCTGGGGCCCTCCTCTTCCTTTTGAAATTCTGTCCCCCGAGATCCAGTTCAAAGACCACAGCGCCCACCTGGGCAGGCACTGCCGACTCGCTGCAGGCGAGAGTGGAAACCCACTTGCTATTCAGCACGGGTCCTCCTGCACGTTCCGCTTCATCCAGGCAGCTGTGCGGCCTCGGCCTGGGTGTGCAGCTGCGACAAGCCCAGTCGTGGCGCTCCTGGGGGCCAGTGGAACGCATCCCATTCGCCATGGCTGCGTCCAGGCTGGCAGACACATAGGGCTCTCTGGATGCCCAGAGGATGCGGCACTTGGTGCTGGCAGTGGCGCTGAGAGCAGAAGCAGCGACTTAGCTAAGTAACCCTCCAAAGCCCTGAAGCCTCTCAGGGGCGATGGTTGGGGGAGGAGGCTTAAGAGACCACCGAGCATGGCTCCGGCTGTGGTTCTGGGACCGGAAGCATCGGCGTCCTCTGTGACCTTGACAGAATGCAAGTGCAGGGGCCCCACCACTCCTGCTGGATCCGAATATCTGGGAAGGAGGCCCAGGAAACTGTTTCCACAAGTTCCCCAGGTGATTCCTGAGCACGTGAGAGTTGGAGAACCACAAGATTAGGCAAAGAGGTTAGAGAACATATATGTGCGTATATATTAATATATATATTTGTAAGGCATCGGCTCACACGCTCATGGGGCTGGCAGGTCTGAAACTGGTGGGGCAGGCTGGAAACTGGGGCGGGATTCCTGTGTTACAGTCTTGAGGCAGTTTTCGTCCTTGAGGCCTTCGACGGGTTGGATGAGGCCCACCCACACGATCAAGGGTGGTCTCCTTGACTTAGAGCCAACTGATTGTTGACGTTAGTTCCATCAATAAAATACTTTCAGAGCAACATCTGGACTCGTGTTTGATGGGACAACTGGGCCCCACAGCCCAGCAGAGCTGACACACGGATTGAACTGCCGCGGAGGGTCAGCTCTGGCTCTGCCGGGGGCTCAAGGATTTGGCTTTTTCTGGGTTCCTGTCCGGCCCCCTGACAATGAACTCTCCGTGATTTGAAGCAAACTGAATGAGCCTTCTATACTGGCACCAAATGAGCCCATCGCTAGTTGCTTGCAAGGTTCATTTCTTGAGGGCAGAGACCACGTTGACTTTCTTGGACCTCCTGGGTGCTGATATCTTCAATTTCACCCTCAACATCCTCCCCCAACCTTCTCGAAGTTCTGGGAGGCTGACCTGCAAGGAGGGCATCAGTGGTCTGCTCCCTCCCCATGACCTTCGGCCTCTGGTTGGGGTTGGCCAATGAGAGGCACCAGGAGGAGCCTGGAGGGTGGGAGAAGAGGGGTCCCCCTTCTGTTGCTGGGGGTTGCAAAGCTGCAGGTCCTGCTGGGTTGCCCAACTCCATACAAGTGCCCTCTCCAGATTCTGCTAGGTGCTCCCTGTCCCTTGCCCCGGAGACTGCGAGGTGGCATCTCCGGGCTAATGCACTAACCCTGAGGGCTTCTCTAAATTAAAGCGGAGTCCTTGTACACAGCTCTCCCACTGAACTCAAATCGCCCCGTGTGAGTGGGCCGTCTGTTTTCGATCAGGACCCTGATGGATACACTCTTGTAATACACAGGATCTAACTCACTGAGTCAAAGGAGAGAAGACCCCAAATCTTCCAGTGGGTAAGAAGCAGCAAAGCCCCCAGCATTTGCAGCTTCAGGGCCAAGTTTTAAGTCCCAAATATGTCGCTCAAACACTTTACCAAGCAGCAAACAAGGGGGTGGGGAGTGGGGGGACGAGAGGAGAAAGGCGAGAAGGACAGTGTCAGGTATGGAAGGAGTTAAGCTTCCAAAGCAGGGATGACCAGCATGGCCCACTTTGCAATTTCCTGCCAAAATATTTAAATGAAACAGCTGTGTATGAGCAAAACTGCTGAGAATTGTTCCAGCTCCGAGCATGAATCTGAATCACTCATGTTCGGTATTTGACGGGCTGTGTAATTGCTCTAAACCCTATTATCTTCCCTAGCAGTTGTTGAAGTGTCATTAGGACACCTCAAATGAAAGGCTAAATTCTCCTATATACACAATTTTAATAATTACGGCTTTTTTATTTTTTGCTATTTCAAAATGCAAAGCTCTGCTCAAAAAGGGAGGCGCCAGGATTGTAGGACGGGTCGGAGACATCCAAAGCCAGGCTGGGAAGCTATTGTTATTATTAATTTTTAACAGTCTCTAAATTCTCCTGCCCAATTAACCTTTAATGATTTTTTATTTTCTACCATATGCAGAGAGAAGAGAGCAAGGCATGCAAGTGTGCAAACATTATTGGGCACCTACTGTCTGCCAGCTACTCTTTTAGGCTCTGAGGACGTAAGGGTGAGCAAACAGGAGAAGGTGGCCATAGTAATGTTTGTGCCACCTCACGCTGTCTTGTAGTTTATTTATTTTATGCCTCTGTCTGCCAGATAGTGAGGGGCTCATGTGGACAGCACTATGTCTTGGTTGTTTTTGCATCTGCAGTATGCAGCTCAGCTCAACAAGCGTTTGTTGAATGACTGAGTGACTACTGACAGAGTGCACTCAATGGGCCAGGAACCTGTCTGGGGGCTGGGATGTGGCCACAGACAAGATGGATGCAGCTCGTGTCTTCTTAGAGCTCACGATGGTGGGGGTGGGGGTGGGAGGCAGGTGCACCGAGATGGATGCTGCACGAGTACAGCACCCGAACGACGGATGCTACCGAGGAGAAAGAACTGCAAGTCTGGCCCGACAGTCAAAGTCAGTGGGAAGGCAACCAGCGTTACTCGGTCAGGGCCCCGAAGGAAGTGCCGTCCTCGTGACGTAGAACAGCAGCCCTTGGGAAGAGGGAGGGGGGGTCAGAACTCCAGCCTGGCCATTGACTTGCTGTAGGAGTTTGGGCGAGTTTTCCCATCCAGCAAAGGGAGATGATACCGCTTAACTCTCAGGGTGCTGGCAACAGGCTGAATTCTCTTGACCTCTGCCCCTTGGTGTTACACCCTATAGAATTTCCTCCCCGTGAGTGTGGGCAGGGTCCTCTATCATCTACCTATGTTTATCTACCTAGATATGTGTGTATGTATTATGCGTCTATCAGTCAACCTACTATTTATGTAATCTATTTATCTGTCATCTCTATCTACGTATGTAAATACATCTCGGTATATCTGTATCTCTGTGTCTGTCTACCTACCTGTGTACCTTTCTGTCTATGACTCCACCTTGCCTGTACACCCTAGAGGGCTCTCCTTGCCGGCACCATGAAGGCAGCAGCCACACTGACCAAGCCCACGTGGCAACTGTGGGCAGCCTCTAGTATCTGAGGGTGGCCTCCAGGTGACAATCCACAAAAGGCCAGAGCCCTTGCTCATATTGTCACAAGGAAATGAATTCTGACAGCAGCCTGAGGGAGCAAAGACATGGGCTGTTCCCCAGTCGAGCCTCCAAATGAGAACACAGCCTGGCCAACACCTCACACTCTGAGCAGAGGACCCAGCTAAGCCGTGCCTGGGCTCCTGCCCCACAGACACTGTGACATAATAAATGCGTGTGAGTCTACTCAGTCTGTGGCAACTTGTTTCACAGCAACGGGTAACTGACAGACCGCTGGCATGGTGCCTGCACAGGGTGGGTTCCGAAAGTGGAGCAGAGGAAGGCAGAGCCGTTAGGCCTTCCTCCCCTGTCTTGCCTTTTGCATGTCAGCCCTGCTAACTAGGGTGCCTGGATTTGGAAGGTGACACATCATCCAAGGGCACTTCCGAGAAGGGCAGATGCTCGAGGTGTGTGTCCTGAGCGTTCACTCGCCTCGGTGCTGGCCACCCCTGCCTCGGAGCTGGGAAGAGAAGCTGGAGAAATGACGGGTCTCTGGCCAGACCCGGGGACGATGACGCCAACAAGGACAGGCTGTTTGCTTCTTCATCGTCACCTGATACAGGGGGATGTGGAGCTGGGCAGCGCTCCTCAGCCTCTACCAGGTGACGTGGTGGCCCTAGGTGACAACACATGCTTCCCTGTTTGCTTGGAAGACGTCTGCAAGTGCCCAGGTTTGTGGGCACCAGAAAAGGAGACTGGTTTGCTTCCAGACTCCCCTGACTGAATTCCAGCACCACTTCTAAAATGTCTCCAATTTCTCGGATATTCAGAAAACAACTCACTTGCTTCGTCCCGCATGCAACGATACCCTGCCCCAATCTGCATGCTCAATACCGAACGTTCGCGTTTCCAGTTCTCAGACACAACGGAGAAAACAAGACTGATTTCAGAGGGTTATTAGAAGATTATTGCTAAAATTATTGTCAAGAATTCCGTGAGCAGGTGACACTGCTCCAGGAGCTGGGCCAAGTGCTTAAATCCAACCTAACTCCTGACTCTTCCCACCTCACCCCTAATATCTTCCAGCATTCCCTGCGAGGCGGGAGCCCGGCCTGGGGTCATTTCAGAAATCATAAGCACCCAAGGAAGCCCTGGTGTGCCCCACGGGCTTGGGGCCAGCGAGCTTACGTTGTCGCATATGGTCCCTGCGCTGGAACAAGGCCAGGTAGCCCTTGCTGGGCTTTCAAAGAAGCTGCTTCCTTGGCTGGGAGGCCAGTCTCCTGCTTGCCTGTGGTCAGCAGAGACCAAGAGAAGATGCAGCCTTCAACCGTGTGTCACATTCACCCTCTTTTGTGATTGTGGCAAGTTGTCAGCTTGAAATCCAAGGAAATTTCCCCTGGGGACATCAGGGTGGATGGTCTAAGGATGACTTTCACCCAAGAGCAAATGTACCTCCCGATGGCAGACGACAGCAGCATTACCCAGGTACAGACAGCAGTGCGGGGGTCTAATGCACTCTAAGTTATGCTGAGGCCCAGCCCCCATGTACCAGGGGCTGAGCAGACTAGTTCCAGCAGGAGAAAATAATTACTTAGTGGATCAACCACTGCTTACTTACATGGGGAAGGAAAGAGAACCTGGCTTTCCTGAGCACCTGTTACACACCGGCCAGCACCTCACTGCTTTACATCTCCAATCCTGTTTAATTCCCAACATGACCCCTGAGTAGGGTCTTATTTTTGTCCCCAGTGTTCCATTCATCCATTGTTGGGTGACAAACCATCTCAGAACATACGGACTTAAAATAACAACAGTCGTTTATCTTGCTCTCACGTCTGCCATTTGGGCAGGGGTGGGTGGGGACAGCTTGTCTCTGCTCTACATGGCACCAACTGAAGTGGCTCAAATGGGGGCCAGAAGATCTGCTTCCAAGATGGCTCGCTCACATGGCTGGCGAGCTCAGCTGGGGCTGTCAGCCTCAAGCCTGGTTCCTTTCCCTGCAGACCTCTCCACGGGGCTGCTTGGGGTTGCCTCACAACATGGCGGCTGAGTTCCAAGAAGTACAGGTGGAAACCCCAAGGCTCTGTATGTGACTTGGCCTCAGAGGTCCCCCAACTTCTGCCACGTTCTATCAGTCAATCAAATCATTAAGGCTAATCCAGATTTAAGGGGAGGGGAATTAGATTCTACCTGTCAAGGGGAGGGGTAGCAAAGGACATGCAGTCATCTTTAATCCACCACACCCTCTTTACAGGTGAAGAGACTCTGGTTTCAGAGACATTCAGCACTTTCCCAGAGTGAGCAGCTGGGAAGCAGCAGAGACCCAAATCTGAACTCAGCTCCAAATAAGCTCCAAGCACAAGCTCCTTCTACCCTACCAAGTAGTACTTCACACCAGCAAGCGAATGCTAATGGTGGGTCCGCTTAGCTAATAGGGCATGTCTTCAGAAATAGGCCCAGAAAGACCATTAAAAATAAGACTGTGTTTGAATTTCTTAAGACTATTTGAGTTTTCCCAAGCATTCCATTTCTTTATTGAGAGCCAAACTTGGTCAAAGTTTTCACAGGTTAAGACTTCATCAGAACAAAAATCAGGCTTAAACAACAAATGTGATCTGAGATAGAAAGATAATTCCTAAATTTGTCTCCATCTTCTTTCTCTCTGTCAAGCATTCTTGTTCTACCAACTCTCCCCCAAGACTGACTGGAGACATATAGGTGCCCTGTACATAGGGATGCTGTGTACAGTTGCTCAGGATGTGCACTATGTAAGAAGACCAGCTGACAGGTGAAAGTGGTTGAAACCTAGTCTGAGCTCCCCTCTCCAAGCCCTGTGTCACAGTATGGGACTGAGTCCATCTGGAGTCAGAGCATTATTTCCAAATTTGCTCAAGATAGCCAAAGGGGGCTGGTCTGCCAGAAGAGACTAATATTGGGACTACTTTCAAACCAATCCTACTAAATATCTTGAGGAGAGGCAGATCATTTCAGGGGAAAGGTAGAGAAGGAAGATACAACAACTCTCCGTGTCCCTTCTAACATAGTCAGCAGGTCTGCCCTGGCTCCAAACTTGCATACTCTTTTCAGAAAAACAAAAATTCTTCAGTTATTAGAACCACCTTCTGTAGTGGGCAGCTCAGTGGCCACATATCCTGGGGGTACTTACATGCCCTCTAAAGGTCCTGCCCCTCTTAGGTTCAAGTTCTCATTCTTCCATTGGGCCAAGTCTGTAACATCTCAGGGTTTGTCACTTCTCCCATGAAACAAGGATCATCGTAATATGCATTTCATTAAATCTAAGACACTATCATGCAGAAAATAATGTATCACTAAGAAAATAAAGCTGCCAATCAAACTGCCCTGCCTTTAATGTTAAGATGTATCCTTATTTCAGAGCTAAAAATGGGAACAAAGTATGCCTTGGAATTGATGGAATTTAGTAAAATAGCTTGCTTCCCTACGTAAAAAGCATGTTGTAAGAGATTAAACAATGTGCAAAAACAAGGCTGTGCAAACTATAAAGCACTAAAAATATTAATTACTCTCAGCCAAATAAACTTTCCAAAGACTTCATTTAAAATACTAATATACTATACTCTGAGACGCCGCACAAGGCATATAATTGCTTTAATGTACTCACTAAGTGGTTCCAAAAGCTGCGTTTACAACGCAGGAGCATGACTTGTTTTTCTACTTTTATAATAACATTCCCACCCTCTTATGATTTATTTCAGTAGAATCAACTTGTGAGTTTGAATGAGATTCAAGATTTGGGGCTTGATTTAGAGTTGACTAACATTTGGAAACAATAAACGGTGTTGCATAAACACATAAATACCACCAGAGAAAGCTGAGGTGCTAATTGTCGGGAGGGGGGGTGGGGAAGGAAGAACCACAAAGCCCTGTCCAAGCCCAGAGTCTTACAAGGGGGCTGTGGGTTTGGGGAGGGGGTGGGATTCCTCGGGGCCACGTTTCTCCTGTCGCTTGGTTAAGAGGTTTGGATGGTGGTTTTCCTTTGGAAAGAAAAGAAATATTTTGGAGGCCACCAAAGAGCTGTTGGTCCATAAATCTCTAAATTTGAAAAAGCGAAGTTCTCTGGGGCCTTAGATGTCCTACGCCCTCAGAAGGACGAGCCAGCCCTGGCGCGCCCTCCAGCGCCCGGACACAAACTTGGACTTCTTGGGCCATCTGGGCTGGCAGGCTGGGGCCGGCGCTGACCCGTCCAACCCCGGAGGGCTGGTTTCCTCATTCCTGCTCGATGTCCCAAATCCTAGTCTGGGGGCAGCTCCCCCTAAGCCATCCTCGTGTCCTGGCGCAGGCAGACTGGTGTCCCTAAACAAGCCACACCTGAGTTCACATCCGGCCTCCATCTTTCGCCAGCAGTTTGTTACTGGACCTTTCTGCGATGTGGGAGCAAAGGTAGGGGCAGCGTCCAGCAGAGTGTCTGGAACAGATGGGCATTCGTTAAAGTATTCCTGGTAGAAATCCGGATGGCACCCTCGGATGCGCTCATTCAGACCCACAGTGTGCCGGGCGCTGTCCGGGTGTTGGGGATCCCGCAGTGAGGAAGACAGACCGGCGGGCAGGGGCCCCCACAGGACTCACAGTCCAGGGCCAAGAGCAGATAATGAACAAATAGACAAACGAACACAGTAAGATAAGCCCGGTGCACGAGCAGGGCTGGGAAGGCAATGAGGCAAGATGCGGGGACCGAGAAAGGCCGCGCAGGGGCCGCGGGGCTACCGTAGGAGGGCGGTCACGGAGGGTCCTGCTCTCCAAGGCACCTCAGCGCCCCCAACCATGATCCTCCAGCCCCAGAGTTCTCAACTGGGGGTGATTTTGCATCCCAGGGGACATGTCTAGAGACATTATTATTCCCGGAAGAGGCAGGTGGTGGCTCCTGCCATCTAGTAGATAGATGCCAGGGAGCTGCTGAACATCCTACACCTACGGTGCCCAGGATAGCCCCCAAAACAAAAGGAGTATCCAGCCCTAAATGTCAACAGTACTGAGGTCCCGAAATCCCGACCGGTGCCTTATCCCACTTTATGTTTCCATGACACATGACAGAGCTGATGACTGAGGAGACCCCCCGGTGGAAGGGCTAACTGACAGACCTACCCTCATGATGCCTGTCACAGGGTAACATCGAGGGCAAGCCCCTGGCCACTGCCTGACCGTGGTCTGCAGGCGGCAGCGATGCCCACCCGTGTGGCGTGCACTGCACCACCGGCTTCACACCAGGTGAAGCTGCGGCCTCGGTTACCCCAGTAAAGCTTACTCCGCCAACTAGAAAATTTTAAAAAATCAAACAAAATAGGAATCTGGGCCTGGCTCCAGCCAGTTTTAGGGAAAACGGATTCAGAAATGCTTCTAGAACAGGGCACCTGCGATTCAATAACAGACACTGCTGGGGTCCAATAAGTGCACCCCCTTCCCACAAGTTGCTAGATTTTCATGCAGTGAAAGGAGTAAATTGGAGGCAGGAGTGATGCTGCTCCCAACAGGCACACAGGTGCGAGCAGGTGGTGACACCTGGCAGCTGCGCAGTGAAGGAGGAAGAGCAAAGTCACACAGAGGCAGAAAGAAGTACGTGGACGGCACGGCGGTCTGGAGGCATTTGGTTCCGGCAAATCACACCACACCCACCCCTCACCTCACCAGGGTCTCCGGGCCCTTCTGCGTTACACCACGCTGCTGGCGGCCTCCCGCCCCACTCCCCACTCCCGTTATTCCACGCCACCAGCCTCGGATTCTGTTGGGGAGATAATGTGTTCAGCCCCAAGACAGGCCAAAATTGGCCCTGGCCATCCCATTCCTCTATGCTAGTGATTGGTGTAAGAATGGGCATGTGGCCCTGTCCTGGTGTATAAGTAACAAGGACAAGTTTGCTTGGGAGTTTCTGGGAAGGGTTTTCCCCTCTGATAAAGCATAGAGTCACGGGACTAGAAAGTCTTTCTGTTCTTGTTGTTTTACCAGCAGCCCTTCTTTCCTGTTTGGGAAATGGGCTTATAAAGGAAGATGTGATGCTTCACGCTGTGGCAGCCACTTTGTGACTGTGAGGAAAGCATCTCCAGCATACTGAGGATGAAGGAGAGGAAACACACACAGGATCTCAGTCCTCAATGACATCGTTGGCCTTAAACCAAGTCTGAAAACTTAAGACCTTTTGTTCTTTAAGAAAAATGTATTCATTGTTTAAGCCTCTGTTGGGTATTCTGTCATCTGTGTCCCAAAGTATCTTAAATAACATGGCTTCCTTTTGTAATAATACATCTCAGAAAGACATCTATCCCCAGAGTTCAAGAATTTGAAAGGTATCATCTCTAAAAGAAACAAAGCATCAGTTATTTAGAAACCTCTTTAATCTGGAACAATGTCTCCTACCCCTGAGAGTCCCCAAGGGGAGCTCTTACTCTCTCATTGCACCCAGGGTCACCTGACCTATAACACCTGCTATCTGTGCTTTCACACAGCAACCCAGTGCTCACGACCTCTAGTCACAGACTCACAGAATCTCGGTGTTGGAAAGTTGAAGCCAGTTCTCTCCACAGGCTCCTCATTCATTGCCCACCAGCTCCACCCTGCCCAGGTGGGACTGGCTGGTTTGCCCGGTGAGCACAGGATGGAGAACTGGGCACGTGGAGCAGCCTGTCCTCACTCCATCCTCCTGGGAATGAGCTACCCATGGAAGGTTTCCATTTTGGTCTGCTCCTCCATAAACCTGTAGAGTCGGAGGGTGGGCTCTGGCCCTGGGTGGGAAATAGATCTACTTTGGGGTCCATTTGCCCACAGATACAGGACACATTCCCCAATATTAGCTTCATCAGTAATGACAAGGATGTTTTGGTCTAACATCATGTTGACCAGACTCAGTTCAGAGAACAGACTGTATTCTGGCTACTTCAAGAAATAAGGTATTTATTACAGGATATTAAATGGGTTATGGAATCATAGGAAGAGCTGAAGAACCAGAGCTTTCAGGAAGGACTCCCAAAGCCACATGGCTGGACTGGGTCCCCAAGGTGGCTGCTGCCCCTTCCAGGAATCACATGCTGGCAGCCACAGAACCTTACGTACTCTACCACAGTTGGGACACAGCCCCCTCCTGCTGCTTCCCCTGGAACCATGTGCCTTGGAAACACGCCAGTCAGCAGAAGTGGCCTCTGCCTCATGCCAACCTTCTCATCTCATGTGAATTCATCTGCTTGGCCAAACCTGCATCCCATACAGACCTAGCTGCAAGGGAGTCCTGACACAAAGCTCCCAGTTTTCTGGCCTCTGCAGGACAGGCAGGCACATGGGAAGGAGAGTGGGATAGTTGAGTTCAAATTTTCCACACACACCTGTGGAGTGGTTATGGGTACAAACACTAACCCAGACTACTTGGATTCAAACCCAGTTCTGCCACATCCTAGCCCAGTGGCTACAAACCTTGGAGCAGAGATGAAGGTACCACTAGGCCCCTCCCAAGCTACTCCTCAATAGTAGCTCAAGATTAGACAGGGACAGTAATGGTCAGGATGGGAGCGTGTATTAGATTCTGTACAAAGCGACAAATAATTAAATATACCCAAATTCCTTAGTAATAGCATGGTCAAGAGGCCTGGTGTGTTTCTGAATGGGGGCCTATGACAGTGAAGAAATGGAAGATGGTGCCTGTCTGTGTACCCCTCTGACTCCTAGGGTCTCTCCTGCCTGTCGGACCTGAGTCTGTGTTCTCTGAGAACCATCTGGCTGGGGAGGCCCAAATGAGAAGGTGTCCACAGGGCATGACTAGCTTCAAGTACAACTCAGTCTCCTGTCTGGAAGCTGGCCCGACAACTGAAGAAAAAGAAATATAATTAGATGTCAACAAAAAGGAGCATGGCAGGCCATGGGCTGACATGCCACACTGGCCCCTGAGACCCCTGCTCCCATGCTGCCAATCAAGCCTAGCTGCCCTGTGGGATGATGGACCCACAGAGAGCTGGTCAGATGCTGGGACGAAGGGAGCAGAGGTGTCTGAGCACCTGGGAGAGGTGTGGCCATGCCCTTGAGGAGTCAAAAGCTTTTCCCTGAAGGCCAGAGGGCCTAGGGGTCCTGGGGCCTGTGAGAAAAATGGGCTTGGGAAAAACAGAACAAACAAACAAAAAAACATCAGGGGCCATGCTCTCAATATATATTCCAGTCTGGCCTCCAGAGCACTGAGATGAGAGATGATTTGCTTGTTCCTCCCAAGAATTCTTCTAGAAAATGACAGCTTCCATTCATCGAGTCCTTATTATGCATGAGGCTGTGCTAACTGTTCTTCAATTGCATCGTCTTGCAGTTGGCAAAGACTGCAACTGCTTCCCGGTGTCTGTTACCCCTTCATGTGCAGTTGTGGACTATTCCCTCCAACCCCCGCTCCTGGACCCCGGCTCCCACCCACCTAGCCAGGCATGTGGTAGCCCAGAGAATCCATTTTTCCACTTGCTTTGCAACTAAGTTCGGCCATGTGGCACGTTCTGGCCAACGGAAAGAGAGTGGCAGAGCTGCGTGGTCTTACAGATCACGTCCGTTTTAAAAATCTGCCTCCACTTCCCGACTCCCCCTGCTGTGGGCTGCTAAGGGGAGCGAGAGTCAGCTGCAGTCATGAGGCAACACCCCGGCGTGTGGCACAGCAACAAGGTAGAAAGAGTCCGAGTCTCTGCACAACCTCGTGGGGCAGAGCTACCCTGGACCGCCCTCCTCTGGAGTCTTAGAGAAGAGAAAAACACACTTGTAGCTTGTCTACTACCTTCGGACTTTTGCGACAGCACTTTAGTTCCTGTACACTGACAAATACATCTTCACTCTTCACAGTTGCTTTGCAAGACAGGTACGGTTTTCTCCCCATTTTACAGAGGAAGACTCTGAGGTTCAGAGAGGTCAAGTGGCTTGTCCCAAGTCAAAGCAGCAGGAAGTGGCAGAGCTGGGACGTGATTTGAATCTGGCTATGACCAAAGCTCATGCTCTTCTCTGATTCTCAGAGCTCACATTTCCCGGCAGAGTCTCTGTGGTGTTGGCTCTTAAAAAGTTGGAACCAAGAGCCTGAAGCATCCCCCTACAGGGAAAGAAAGCAGGAAGGCCTCTTCTTCTGTTGTAATGCTGAGGGTCGGGGGCTTAGGAAATAGAGGTGATGTGTTGATGTCTGTTATTTTTGCCTCTGTCCCACCGTTCTGATAATAGCCCCCAGATTTTGTCAGGGGGATCTTCCCTGCACGCCCAGTTCATGTGGTTCAGGCTGGCTGACCCCACTGGACCCTCTGTTCTTGGCACTGGAGTTTCGGGTAGACAGACACAAAGTCCTAAGAGCCAGAGGTCATACAACCTGGCGGCAGAACCCCAACAAGACCGTCCATGTGTCCCTGCTCCTGGCCTCCTGGCTGCCCCGAGTCCTGACCCTTCTGGGCCTTGCTCATCAGCCTTCCCTGTGACTCAGAGAGCTCTATCTAGCATGTCTGCCACCCAATCAATTCCCTCTCTTTTTACTGTTCTTCCCTGGGTTGGTCGCTTTTCCTTGCAACACAGACCCCTGCCCTGTAGAGCTGCTGGGGGTCAAGCGCGGAGGGGACGGCACAGACCATGTCTAAACATGATATCTAGGGTCAAACCGCACCATCTACGAGCCCTGGAGCCAGACTCAGAGGCAAACGTGGCCAGGTTGGAGCTGTGGGCAGGGGGTGGGACAGGAGACCAGGTGTGAGAATGGAGGGAGGGGAAAGGCTGGGCTGGGAGGTGGTGTTTACCTCCCCAGTTCTGGGGTGTGGGTGGGTCCAGATAAAATGCTCCACATTCACGGGGGGACGAAGATCTGCCTTGGGGCTCCAGCTCTAGTCCTGGCACACGGACCAGGCCAGGGAAGGAAGGCCACGTTGGCTCTCACCGGCTGGCCTCGTCCAATGGCTCCAAAGCACCAGGGTGGAGCCCAGCCCACCCCAGGGAAGAGGGCAGTGAAGTGAGGCCTGGCCGCCCCCCTCCAGGCCATGAGAGCAGCGCCCGGTAAGCACAGTCATAAAGCACTGGAGTGACTCCCTCAAGTAAGCTGGATTTATGGGGCCCACTCATGGCTCTGCCTCATTTCGGATGCAGAGGCTGAGCTGGGGCATCACTCACGGAGGACAGCCGGAGCCTCGGGCACTCGGGGCTGAGCTCTCGCTCCAGGTGGGCGGCAGCACTGGCTTGGGGGCCTCCCCAGCTCGGCCGGCCCCGCGCCATTCGGGCCAGAAGGAGGACGGCAGCTTCAGCGCCTCGCTCCCTCTAACGGATGGCCCTGTTGAATCCTGAGTATCAGAGCCGACTAGTACCCCGGGGACAGGAGACACAGGCGGGTCTGGTGCTCAGCAAGAGACAGTGGTGAAGAAGCCACTGGACTACATCTGGGTCTGAATCCTCCCTCTGCTAAGCCCCACCTAGTGACCTAGGATGACTTGCCTCACTTCTCTGAGCCTCAGTTTCCTCATCTGTAAAATGGGGACACCAATACTTTCCTCATCAGGATATTGTGCAGGTGAAGGGAGGCCTTTAGCATAGTATTTGCTTTACCATTAACCTTCAACAAATTGTAGCCATGATGCAGTATCAGGCATAATAATAACAATATCTCCCTTTTGTTTTAAATCACATTCACATACATGACCTGTCAGAGAGCAACGTTTCCCCGTTAGTGATGAGGGATCAAGCCCAGAGAGGTCAGGGGACTTTCCTGAGCTGCCATGTGGGTTGGGGACAGGCCCAGGACTTAAGTCAGTGCTGTCCACTCCCCATTCATGTCTCGTTCCACCAAGTGCCCACCCAAGAGAATGGTGACAAGAACAACGGGCTCCATTACTGAGGCTCCCATGTCAGTCTCCTTGTTCCGTTAATGATCACATTTAACCCTTAAAGGAAGGCGCTGGCCAAGCAGGGTCAGTGTCTATAAAGAAGTCCCAGTGTAAGCTCACGGCGCTGGAACCGTGTACGTGCGTGACCATGCAGGGAGACACCCCATGAGCCCGTCTAACGAAAGCAGGTTTCCCAGCCTCAGCCTGTTGCCTTTGGGGCAAGATACTTCTTTGTTCTGGGGGCTGCTCTGTGCATTGTAGAATGTTTAGCAGCATCCCAGGTCTCAGCTCACCAGATGCCAGTAGCACCCTCAACCCCCAAAACAGCTGTGACAAGCAATCATGTCTCCAGATGTTGCCCAGTGTCCCGAGGGACAAAATTGCGCCCGGCTGAGAATCACTGCATGGAGACAGTCGAGGAAATCGTCCTGGAAGAGATTATTTTGAAAAGCAGGATGTGCAGAGGGCGGTTCTGGAAGGGTGCTGGGGGCAGCCCTCTTCAGTGCAGAGAAGGGGTGTAAGAGAGACCCTACAGCAAGCCCCACGTCCGCAAATCCACCAGCATCCGTCACAGCCTCCCCATCCCGGGAGGCCCCTCTCCTCCCTGGGAAATGGAGGTTTGTGGAGGATGGCCCACCCCAAATTACCCAGCCTCCCCTTCCAATCCTGGGAGAGCCCAGGAAGACCTAAGGGAATGAGCCCAGCTCCCCCGAGCCGGGGAATGCCTTCCCCTTCCACCCGGCACGCCACGCCTACCTGCAACACTGCCAGGTAACGTTAACCTAATCACACGAACTTCCTCCTGGTCTTCAGTCCCCGGACTCAGAAAAGGGAAACTCTTCCCCAAGGAGCTTGTCGAGGTGCTGCAGAGAGAGAACCTCAAGGAGTTGAGACGCCCCACAAGGGCTCTGCCTGGCTCTCGAGGGCCGGCTGTCAAGGGTCCTGGGCTCACCGCCTCGCTTGCCAGCGTGGCAGAAGGGTCCATCTCAACACTGCAGTCCTTGCTTGTGGTTTTCTCTCTCACACTTTTTTTCTTTGAGATAAAGTTCATAAATCACAAAATTTACCCTTTTCAGTGGTTTTTAGAATATTCACGAGATTGTGCAACCACCACCGCTATCTAGTTCCAGGGCACGTTCACCACCCCAGGAAGAAACCCCTGCCCATTAGCGGTCACTCCCCTCCCACCAGCCTCCAGCAACGACTGATCTACTTTCTATCTCTACTGATTTCCCTATTCCGCGCACTTCCTATGGCTGGAATCATGCAACATGTGGTCATTTGTGACTGGCTTCTTTCACTCCGTGTAGTTTTTCAAGGGACACCCATGTTGTAGCATGTATCAGTAGGACCTCATTCTTTTACAGCTAAACTATTCCGCTGTATGGATAGACCGCATCTTGCTTATCCACTCATCTGCTGATGACGTGTGGGCCGTCTGTACGTCTTGGCTATTGTGAATAATGCTACCATGAACACTCGTGGACAAGTATTTGTGAGGACGTATGTTTTCAGTTCCCGTGGATAAATGCCTAGGAATGGAATTGCTGGGTCATATGTGGTTCTTGCTTTTGAGCTCATAAAAACCTTGAAATCTTCCATGCAAAGTCAGTCTTGGGGTACTTCTGGGTTGGGATTCTGGGCTCCCCTAAATCCCTGCCATCTTCCCATCTGGCTTCCCATGGGACTGCTATCACATTTCCAATACATCCAAGTCTTGGGTCCCCACTACGCTAGCACTTCTCTGGGTTCACAGATATTCTGACAGCGTCTCCAAAAGTCAGTGGAAGAAATATGTCAGATATTTATAACTTTGATATAGCCTCTGGGGACATCTATTATCTAATGCTGTTTCATTAGAAGAACACGAAGATATAAAAATGAACTCAGGGAAAGGAATTCTGATTGGAGTCTCCAAGGCTTCCCGTAAAATATTGTGTAAGATCTCAGAAATGAAACCAAATTGTACGTTAAATTTTTTATTTCATTTAAGCCTACTTTTCAAAAAAAAATGTTCTTATGGGGTTTCCAGATAAAAGTCAAATCTGCTTGTTAATTATATCCTGAGCCCACTGTCATGTGAGCAATTTTGTTTTCGTGACATCGACTTGATCTGATTAAGTTAATAGTCTGAGAGGTAATGACATCCCTTCTTTGCGGAGCTGGCTCTGGCCAGGCCCATTTCTGATCATTTTAACAACTCGACTGGGTCCTCTAAAAATTAAATGGAAGTTAGCCTCGGACCAGGAGGTACTTTTCCATTCATTTACTGCCAGACCACGTCAATATTCTAAAGAGGTTTCGAGTGTTACTCCTTTCTGAATAATTTATCGTAGCTAATGAAAGCTTTAAAAATTGGCTAACATGAAAGCGAAACAGTCATTCCCACAGGTGTCCCAGATGAAGCCTTTCTGGACAGAAGAAATGAAAATACCCGTTTCAGTGTCTGCAGCCCTCAGGCTACTCAGTTGGCGGAGTTCAGATCCACTCCACAAGTATTCATTGCACATGTGCTCCGAACACACGCTGCACAAACGAGCTAGAAAGCAGTATTACGACGGTGTATTAAACAGGATAGGGTAAGTTATGCTGCAGTAACAAACAGCCCCACGAATGTCAGAGGTTTAAAATAACAAACACTTATTTCTTACTGAGTCTCTGTTTATCTCACTCTCAAAAAGAAAGTAAAGTTCACCCCTGAGGAATGTTAATTTCTGCGTGGAGAGGAGGATGTTTGCTGACTGATGTTGGATGCTACACTACTTAGTTATTTTCTACTTTATAAGGAAAGGGCTTCACGAGACGGCGGGCTCTCCACTCAGAGGGCAAGCAACGTAAAGGTAGGACCATGATTTTGACTGCTTTCCCACTGGCTTTGTTGCCTTACCACCAGGCCGAACACAGAGCAGGCGACCAGACACTGTGCAAGAGGCAGCGGAGCGCAACACAGACAGAGGTTGCACACACGGGTCTGAAGTCTGCCTCTGGCACTCCCAAGCTGTGTGACTCAGACAGTTTTCTTAACCTCCCTGTGCCTCAGTCTCCTCATCTGTAAAGTGGGGGAAATATTAGTCTGTCCTTCCTGGTATATAATGAAAAGAAGCCAAATTCATTCCTAGAAG
Source organism: Lepilemur ruficaudatus (assembly GCA_963574885.1). NCBI lineage: Eukaryota > Metazoa > Chordata > Mammalia > Primates > Lepilemuridae > Lepilemur > Lepilemur ruficaudatus. The sequence continues at coordinate 1,060 of CAUYRT010087134.1, read as the reverse complement.
CACCTAGAAGGGTCCCTTAGCATGTTGAAGGCCCCATGTTAGTTTTTGATAAATAAATACTGAGAGTAGCATCTTTTGAGTGTTGATTTAGGAACCAAACTAAGCACTCCACAAGGATCATTTCCCTGGATCCTCGCAGCAAACCAATGGAGTAGATGAACTAGGAGGACCATTTTTCAGATGAGTAACTGGGGCTCGAAGAAGTAACTTGCCTGGGGTCTGATGACTAGTCAGAGGTGAAGCCAAAATCTGAACCTCGCTCTTCCCAACTCTAGGGCCGACACCCTTTGCTTTGAAGCTATAGAACTTCTATTTGCAGAACAGAATAAAAAGAATAAAAAGGCTTGTGGGATAAGTAATACAAATGAGGATTGTGCTCATTTTTCTTGATTCTAAGTGCTGTAAACGCCACACTCTGCCTCCATGCAGCCTGTTAACATCCTCGGTTCCAACAAGCTCTCTGATCCCCTCGCCTTGACCCTCTGCATGGGCTCCCATCTCCTGGAACAGCTTCTAGGATTCCACTGCACCTTTCCCCTGTTAGCACATCCTGGACAAAGCACAGTTAAATCAAAAACAGCTCCACCCTCTCCCTTTCCACCTCTGCGTGTGCTACCCAAGTGGCCGCCAAATGACACGTCCATGGAGCTGAGTTCACTGCTGCTCCAGCAGCTGACTGCTCCATGCCCACAGTGCTGCCTCCATCCTCAGCACTGTCCTGTCCGGAGGATGCGGAGCTGCTCTCACCCCTGGGCTGACCCAGGTCTTGCTTCTCCTTGCTACAGGCATGCTGCCGAGAAAGGGGCAGGCCACATCATCTGTTCCAGCCTCTATCTTCCTTCAGTAAAGTTTGTGTCTTTCTTAAACTCACCTCCTTCCTCTCTCTCTCCTTCAGGAGACAGAGGGTGAGGTCTGCTAATGTTATGTCAAAGGCAGTACTTTGAGGAAGCACCCAGTGAGAGACTTCCATGGTGCCATGCTTGCAAATGGTGACACAGTGATCTTCCAAAATACGGCAACACATAGAGCCATGCCGACCCAGCTCTTCTGGGCCTTTTTT
>CAUYRT010087133.1:0-11860 GCA_963574885.1 Lepilemur ruficaudatus | reverse complement strand
TAATTTTTGAACGCATCCTAAATTTTAAAAAAATCACTGAACTGCTTCGCCCCCCCCCCCCCCCCCGCTTAACTCAGGGCTATATATTTTATCCTCTCTTTCAAAATTTGTTCAATTTAAGTGCTGCGTCTAAGATCAGGGACAATGAGAAACTGTTAAATGACAATGCCAAATAGTCTTTGGAAGTTTTTTTTACTAGTAAAGATATTTGTAAATTTTAAACTTTTTTTTTACAGGTAAAATATTGTCAAAACTATTAATGTGCTCCTATGATGGCCTGTTAATTTTTACCTCAGTAAAAGTGACTTGAAGTCATTGTCAAATATTCTAGTGCTTTCCCTCCTCCCTTTTTGTCTCATTTGCATATAAGCTTGAAAAGAGAATTTCTTTGCTAAAAAGTGTTTTAAAATAGATTTTATATCCTTTACTGAGTACTAGTGGAGGACTATTTCTTAAATCAGGTGTCAATGACTTACTTATTTACAGTAGCAAGTGAGAAAAAAAGCTGCAAAGTTTCTGTTAAGGGATTTGGGTTATGCCTCTGAGAACAAAGAGGAAGCAGCCATGTTAGCATTACTGAAGGCAAAGCCAGCCTTGCATTTAACTGCATGGTGGTAGAGGGCAGTGTAATTCCCCGGTTATTCTGTAGACTACCTCAAATCCTTTTTGTCTGTTCTCATTTCACTAACAGAATTCAGAAGGAGCTAGCTGAAATAACTCTTGATCCTCCTCCTAACTGCAGGTAAGAAATAAATTTTATTGTTTTGATTTCAAATTGTGGAAAAATATCAAGAGATTTATGTATTGCTCCTGGATATGTGTGCAGCAGAAGAGGCTACATTTGCTTCTTTACAGCTTTGCCAATTGCATTAGACAAAAATTGTCTAAGGTGAATTAAATAAAATTGGGAGGAAAAAATACTTTCTAGCATATATCATACATTGTGGATTTATGAATATACTAATTTCGTGCTTGTTACTGAGATTAGTAGGAATAGGGTTGATTTTTGTTCTGTTGTATTTCTGGTAGAGCGTGTTTCTTCAGAAGTATATTGCAGAAACTTCTAAAATTTTGTTAAGCTTAAAAGTTACTGCTTATGTGCTATCTGAACTGACCTCCCAAATTTAGAAATTGCTGAATGTGGTGTTACAAAATGTAAATGCAGTAAACAACCAGTATAGTTGTTTCTGTTTGATTTATTCAGTAACTTGCTTTAAGGACAGATTTTATGTGCTAAGCTAATGGTTTCAGTTTTCTGGAGAATGCATTGTTGAAATTATTTACGTTTTAAGCAAATGTCCTAATTGCTTGGGAAATTTCTCAGTAATTTTGGTAGTTGAAATATGTGTGTGAAAAGCAGTAAATGAATTAGAATTGTGGGAAGAATTCATTTTAGTGGAATTCAGGCAGAATAAGTTAAGATTGTTGGCATAAGATACATTAAAAGTTGCTGGTTGATAATTTTTTCCCCAGAAATTTTTTTCATTTCGTCTATAGTTTTCTGGTTTTTTTTTTTTTTACAAAATTTGACAAACTCAGAAACAATATTATAATTTGCATAGAGAGATGTGCTCAAGAATGAGAGTGGCTGTTAGAAATAAGACAGTTTTATAGTTTGATAGGACAGTGTTTTAGTGTCTAACCTATATTTTTGCTACAAGTTGTGTTCATTTGTGATCAGATCCTCGCTCTGAAGTCTACTTGAGATGTAATAGGGTATAATCCAATTGCTTCTTATTGTGTGTGTGTTAACTGGATCCTCTGATAAGGTGATCTGATCCTGATTTATCCAGTGAATTAACGGTTTTGCTTATACTTGTAATCACAACCATTTCAGTTCTAACAGGAAACATGAATGTAAACTAATTTTAAGGAGATAGTGGTGTGTCAGATCTCAAAGTATTACTTAAGAGCTGTGCTGTCCAATAACGTAGCCACTAATCACATGTGGCTGTTGACCGCTTCAGTTGTGGCTAGTCCAAAATGACATGTGCTGTAATGTAAAATACACACTGGATTTAGAAAACTTAGTACAAAAAAAGAATGTAAAATACTTCATTGATTTTATTTTATATATTTATTACATGTTGAAATGACAGTATTTGGATATGTTTGCTATAAAAATGTTATTAAAATTAATTTCACTTTTTTGCCATTTTAATGTGCTTATTAGAAAATTTAAAATTACGTATGTGACATATTTCTACTGAACAGCACTGTTTTAGAGAACAAGTAAATCAAAGTATTTCCTTCCAGCCTTCTAAATGGTGTGTCAAATCTGTAGCCATTTAGGGAGGTCAAGTTAAATTTGTTCTCTGGAAGAATCACTTAACTTGCAGAGTGTATTCTGATATTTCCCGTTATGAAAGATGTAAAGACCTGTCAATTCAAAACTGTTAAATGTTTTTAAATTGCATGTAAGGTCAAACATTTTTAAAGGTTTCTGTTGATTTTCTGCAAATGGCACAAACTATGTATGTGCATAAATCTAGAGAGCCCCGTAGACATGTGTTGAGTGACCTCAGAGCCATAGCCTAGCGATGCAGTTGCTGAAGAAATCTGCTTTACGTGTTTAGCCCGGGAATGTTTCTTCAAGGTCACTGAGGATTATGTTAGACGGAGTAGAATCTTTTTGTGAGATAGAAAGTTTCTCTTGTCTTATATTTTTCTCTTTGTATGCCAGACTTGATTTAAGCCTTTGAAAAGATGCTTTACATTTGATGATTAGACTGGTAAAAATATCAAAACTCTGGGCTTGCTTGTGAATAATACCGTATCTCATTTCTACTTTCTCTTGTTACAACCTGTGATAACTGTCAACTATTGCAAATGACACAGTTGGCAAATTCTTTTAATACATAAGTTTAATTGTGACTGTGTAAGTGATTAAAGAAACAGCAAACAAATGTAAATTTTAGGGGACTGGGAGAAGTTTCTGCTTCTGATTTGGGGACAGTCGTCTTCTATATGCCTTACATGTAAAATATCCAGATACTCTCGTATGTCTTCAGATTCTTTTGGATGGAAGAAGGCCTGGTTCTTGTGCTTGAGTGGGAATTTGGGATATTGAGTTTTTAGTGGAGGCATTTTAGGATTTTGACAGATTAAAAGCTTTAATTTGTATTGTATTTTTCCCTTCATGTCAGATCAGCAATAGATTGTGGTATGTTTGTTTAATTCACAGGTGCATAAATGAGAATTTTAGCTTTATGGTGATTGTGTGGTTTAAATTTTTTAATTTATGCTGTAATTAAAAATGAAATTCTATATGCATAAATTCTAGAATATGTGAATTCCTATTGCCTGAGATCTGTGAAACCTAATATATTTGACTTTCATGTGTGGTTATTTAATCGAATTCCATTATGATTTTGAATATGATTTTTACAAGCTTGTCAAAGTATGTGACAGATTTAATTCTTCCTCAGGGAAGAAATGTAAAGTATATCTGTGTACATTCAGGAAAAAGTTGAATGAAATGCAAGAAAACTTGGCAAAACCAGAATTACTTAGACTAGGGAGATTTTTCTTAAATCCCTTCCTATGTTTTAATTCTTTAGTTATTACACCTTTATGTCTAATATATACCCAAGTGATCTAAGGATAGATTTAATTGTTAAATTAAGTCAGTGGCTTTAAACATGTTTTAATAAATTTTGATAGTATTAGTATTTCTTTTCCTGATAGTATGGTTTGATACTGATGTTATTTCCTGATAGTTTGATGTAGATGTTATTTCCAGTGATTTGATGATATTTCAGGTTTTAGAGTATTGGAGGGTCATGGTCAAAGTGTCTTAAGTATAGGGATATAATATTTATTGGTTTCAATTTATACTATTTACATACTGTCTTTTAGATTAGAGTATAAATAATTGATAGCCCCAAGAAAGTGCAGGGAAATTGTATTATGGACATTTCCCAATCTGTTTTTAAAGAAAATTATTGATTGGAATTGTTCAGTGATGTTTTATCAAGACATTTACGTTCCACTGGTTTCCCAAAAGGTATCCTTGACCTCTCAGAGTCACCACATGTGCAAACACCAAAAGTTTAGAAAGGTACTGGGTTTCTAATTTGATCCCTAATTTCTTCTTATGTATGTACAAATATACACTCTTAAAATACTCTTTAATATTTTCAGATTAAATCTCTTCTGAAGTAGATATTAGGGGGTATTTGTAAATAGTTTTTGGATGTGGAAAATGCCTTATTGGGGGTAGGTATTACAAGTATGAAGTTAATAGTATTAACAGTATGTTGACTGGCAAAACCTGAAATCAAGTACTATAATACTTGCAAACTTTGACAACTTGTTTAAAAAAAATCAGAAAAGAAGTAGTTAAGTTCTAAACCAGAACTTGCTCATTATCCTAATTGTTTGAGGATGAACTCTACTTCCTTCTGAGGGTTGCTACCACTTTCCATCATTTTCTAGGGTAAACTAGAACTTTGCTACTTACCAGGTGATCCGCAGACCTGCAGCATCTGCATCACAGGTGAGATCGTTAGAAATGCAGACTCCTGCCTCCTAAAACGGAAGTACTAAGTCAGAATCTGAATTTAAGATTGTTAGGTGAACTGTTTGTATATTAAGGTTTGAAAAGTGCCGGTACAGTAGCGAAGATGCTGAGTTCATATCCGTGCTCTGCCACTTACTGGCTTTGTTACTTTAGATAAGTTATGAAATCTTTCTGTCCTTCAGTTTTCTCAGCTGTCAAATGGGGATTAAAATGATACCTCTCTTTAGAGGGTGGTTGTGAGGAGTAAATGAATTAATATAGTAAAAGTTCTGTAGCAGTATAAACTGGATCAGTAAGGTGGCCACAGCAAGACAAAAGTGGGAGAGACAGTGTAGCAGCATGCCCTCACTCTTGTTGGCTGTTTTCTCCAGTGCGTCCACATCTTGCTGTGGAAATAATTTCATCTTAATTCACCACCTTATTGAATATGTATCAAGCAGTTTGTGTATTAATGTTAGTAAAAGCAGTTCTCTGGAACTTGAGTAAAAAAGAAAATTAGCCTGAAAACATTAGGCATAGATGAACAAATACTGTATCCCTTTTAAAGAATATGCACGAAGTCACTGATAGTTAATTCAATAGAGAATGCTATGATTGTCCAGTAAAGTATAATAAAGAATTTTAGAAACAGTGATGATTCTGTTTTTCCCCTTTTAACTATCCCATTATAAGAATTTGTGTTTTTGTTGAGAATAGGGCTATATCAGTATTTGTAAAATTTGGATTCTGGATTGATACAATTTACTGGTTACCTAAACATAGCATTCCTTCTTTGTTTGTGATCTAAGGTGAGATTTTGAAAGTTTTTTCTAACTGGTGTATGAAGGCAGGTAATAATTGAAATAACATCTACATAGCTTTGTGGACTGCTTATACTGTACTTGATTTTAAATCCTCCCATAGCTACAGATAGGTTGCTTTTTATTTTTTACTTATACATTTGATTATTTTTATTGTTTTATTTGTATTAATGTGTGCTATGTGAAGGTACCCTGTAATATAGAACAAAATTGTGTCTCATTAATTATCTAGTCCTTTTATTTTCAACTCTTTAAAAAAAAAAATCCTGGAACTCTTTTTTATAAAAATTAAATCTTAATTGGAAGCTTGCTTTATGAGATAGGTAAAATGCAGAATTACTCTGTAGGTATTTTTCATTCCACTGTACAGTGATCATCTACAGATAGTTTTATTATTAGTTTTAGTATTAATTTAATTTTGGCAATCAGAGACCTTAAAAATCGTGAGGATTTTTCTGGGGCCTCAGGTATTACTGATAATTTTAAGTGGTTTATGATCAAAGTGAGTTGATGTTTTATTTTTTAATAAGCCAATAGTTGCTTCAACACAGCTGTAATACAATACTTTGTTAATGCTGTATTATAATTATTTACTTCTTTGTCTACCTTCTGCAAAAGTTAATGTTCCTTGAAGGGAGAGATTGTCATACTCATTTTTGTGTCTCTTACTTCACGTGATGCTTTGCATATGAAGCTTTGCATATGAAGTCTCTTAAACTGACATAGAAATTCCAAGCAAAACAATGACTTTGGATTGGAGAAAATTTATTAAATTATTCATATACTCCTTACTTTTTTTCATAATTGTGATATTTAATATGATAATTCAAAGGTTATTTAGCAACCATTTTTATTTGCTTATAAAAGGAAATTGATAATCACAGTAAACCTAATTTCCTCAATATATACCAGTGCAGCAGAAGAACTAAATACTGTTGGGTGACTGAAAACATTTTCCGAAGGAATAACTGATTGAAAACAATATTCTTGCCATCAAAAAGATCACATTTTTATTACAGTTCTGTTAAGTTCAGTGCAGATAATGTAATTAGAAAGTGGGTAAAAACTTTGAGAAAGTTATGTGGTTACTTTGCAGCTACCTGCTGCAAATTTTGTTCCTTTCTTAGGTAACTAATTGGTACTTTATTTCATCCTTGAATGAGTTGCTGTAACAACAGATGGATATGTTTAATTATCAGGAAAATCAACAAGTCTTGCTTAGAGTGCAAGGGCTTTCAGATTGAAAAAGAAGAACTTGATCTTTCGTTCCCTACAAATATGAGATAAAAAGCATATGCTAAAACCACTTGTGGATCGAGAGAAATAGAAAGTAATTTTTTTTCCCATAATGCTTTTGACAGGTAAGTATTAATATATTTGGACACAGTTTTTACATCCAGGAGGATAGAGGTCAACTGGCAATGGCTGGAGACATTTTTACTTTTCATAACTGGGGGAGAAAGGGGCTACCACTGACATTTAGTGGGTAGAAGTCAGGGATGCTGCTAAACACTTTGCAGTGCATAAGACAACCCCCCACAATAAAGAATTATCTGGACCAAAATGGCAATAGTAATGAGGTTGAGAAACTGTGCCTCAGATAATTTGTTCCTATACTTTGCCTCTTGACTTTTTGGATAGTTTGCCTTTGATGTTTTTCCTCTCTTACCAGTGATGCCTGCTCAATACATTGACCTACAGCTTTCTCAGAGCTCCTATCCCCACTTCCCGCTACTTCCATGCTATAGTTTACATGTATCTTACATCATCTGACTATGTGCATATTATTTTTTATGTGAAACCACAGGAATGACTACCTTGAGTACTTGCTAACTTATGGTCTTTTGAGGCCAGAAATGCTTACAGCAGTATTTTTATTTTTTTTTACATCTTCTACCAGTTGATTATACCCCTATATGATGTAGCTTTAGGCTCGTTCTATCTATTATGTTCTACTGGGAATATTGAATTAACATCACAGAGAAATACCATTGGAAAAATCATCAAAATTCAGTTTTACAGTGAATCACACACAGGTTAGAAGACCATGCTCTTCATTTGAGTTTTATTTACATCATTAAGATAATACAGAGGTTGCTTCTGTTGTCACAAGTCCACAGTCCTTTATTTCAGATGTGTTTCAGAATGCTGAAATTTTCAGATTTTAAAAAGGTAGTGTGATGTATTTGTTATATTTTATGAAATACTCCTGCAGCACTCCATAATCAAACACATTACTATTTCTACAACAGAAATATATGAATATTCATACTAAGTAGGATAAGTAGAAACTACGGATAGGTTCAGGTCAGTTCAGATTTGGTGTTGCTACCAAATTATTTTGCATCAATCTTACCGAAAACTCTTTGATTTTTAGCACTTTTGGGATTCCGTAATTGTGGATAAGCAATTATGGTGCTATCCAGTAGTTCCCTCCTTATCCGTAGGGGATATGTTTCTCAAGATCCTCCTCCAGTGGAGGCTTGAAACTGTGAATAGTACTGAGCTCTCCATATACTGTTTTTTCTTATATGTGCATCCCTGTGGTGAAGTTTAATTTATAAATTAGGTACAGTGAGATGTTAACTTCCCTTTGTCATATATTTGGCTTCCCTTCGGCATACCCAAATTGCCAGCATCACTGTTCTTGGGCTTTGGAGCCATTGCTAAGTAAAATAAGGGTTACTTGAACACAAGCTCTAAGCGCTGCCAAGATGACTACTAAGTGACTAAGGGCAGGTAGCATATACAGCTTGGATAAGCTGGGCGAAGAGATGATTCAAGTCTTGGGCAGGGTGGAGCAGGGTGTGAGCTTTCATCATTCTGTTCTACTCAGAACAGGGCACAGTTTAAAACTTTGAATTGTTTACTTCTGAAATTTTACGTTTAATATTTTCAGACAGCTGTTGACTGCAGGTAACTAAAACCACAGCAGAACTGTGGATAAGGGGCCACTATTGTACTGCTTCTGTTACATGACAGTGACTGCAGCTACTAATTACGGTGAAAGGGTGTTTTTATAATATTGGTTTGCTTTCCTTTTTACTTGTTTCCTATTAGTTTATTTCAGCTTCTCAGTTGTTATTTTTGGATCATTGTTTTGTTTGTTTGTTTGTTTTATCACTTGTATGCTTAAATAGAAAAAAATTTTAGACTCCCGATTTTAGTGTTCTTTCCTCTTAATGTGAAACTATGCATTATAGTTAATTTTTTAAAGTTCTGTGTATATTGGATTAGTTTTCCACTTTGCTGTCAAATACTGTCTTTTAATCATTCTGTCCTTTTGGAATATACTGAATTACACAGAAAGGAAGATATTCTTTAATACTTAAGGATGAAACTTGCCATTTTTATGTATGTATTTTGTCTTGCAGCATTTAAGTGCAATTAGGCTGTAAAAGGAGACATTAAATTTTGCTAGCTGTGTTGTGATTACAAACAAACCTAGAAGTCTTAGTAGCTTAACATATTAAGGTTTATTTCTCGTTCATATGCAGTCACTGTAGGTCCAGGGACTCTCCTGGGCAGCTGTTTGGTGTGTTGACTTGAATCTGTGCTGCTTGTGTCTTGGAAGTCTGCCATTGGAACATGTGTCCAGGCAAGAAACTTGGAGGGTCATGTGGCAACTTTTAAGTGCTTTGGTCTGGAAATAAAGGCCTAAACTAGTCACAGGGTCTTGACTAATTGCAAGGTGACTGAAAAATGTGGAAAAGTTTATGGGTATTCAGTGAGATACCAATTTCTCAGCCACAAAAGAGCTACATGGCTAGATACTCACACAATCACAGTCTTCCATGAATAGGTGACTTGCACTCTCACTTCAAAAGAGTAAAGAGGAAGTAATTAAATACCAGCGTGGTGCTGTACTGGGTTTCACAGTACAGTAACCTGTTAATACAATATTTTGTTAATTCTCAAAACAACCCTATGAAGTAAATATTTAGATTTTAAAACTGAAGGTGAGAGTTGTTGAGAACCTTGCCAAGTGTCACATATGTAATATGTATATATGATAGATCCAGGGCAAAAATCTAGATTCACTTTTGGCAGGAAAGCATTTTTTGTACAGTGCTATTTGAGAAATCTGGTAAAAGCAGTCAGAATTGATTATAGGTCTATAGTTGTATGCTTAGTGTAAGTATATCTCATGCGTTTGCTTGTCTCTCTAGAGGAACCAGAACTGTTCTCATAAGCAAGAAGGGTCCAGATGATGAATTGGGGAAAGAAGAGAGTTTCCTGCTTTGTCTTGCGGGGTATTGGGCCCTTCTTACATTTTTCTTTTTTTAATTATCATTCAGAAGCATTTTGTTTTCAGAGAGCATTCCCCAAGTGGCCAGTTCTGTCTTGTCTTACTCTCTTTCCTTGTGAGGAAGAAGGTCAGGGATTGAATGTGATCGTAATGGAAAGGGTCAGTCTTTGTTTTTCTGCCTTGTAGTTCTTTGTGTATGGCAGTCTTATGGGCAAAGGAATAACTTTTAAATCTACCTCTGCTTTTTTCTGTGGCATATTGTGAGGCAACCATGTTTATGAATTGCCTTAAAGTTGGAAAAAAAATCTCTGCAGACAAGAATTTCTGTGCTTTATGGGGAAAAGCTCTAGTCCCATAGGATTTTAAGGGATTTTTAAAAGCTTTTATCAGCAACATGTGCATGTGTTATCTTTTAATACTGCTAGTAGATCTGACTTTTTGCAGAAATTTGGCTTTATATTAGGTACTGAACTAGTCACAGGGTCTAGTATTGTTTTATTAATATATAGCTTCATAGTTTATTTCAACTGTCTTTTCCTAAACTTGTTAATTTATACAAATATTACTCCCAGATATTGTATGGGGATTTGCTTTTTTCTAATAAGTCTCTTTGGAAAAGGAGCTGGTCTGCTTAGCAAGACAGACCTGATATTCTCAGGGTGACCTTCCATGTTTATATGGGTTTGATGAAACTAATGAGTTTTATGAATCAAATCTGTACCTTGTGTCTTGTTTAAATGCAGTATTAAAGTTAAATTCTAGAGCTTCTAGGTTATGTTTGTTGATATTTCATTGTTTTATAGGGGTGTATAGGCAAATAGCATAAGCTTGTTTATTACACCTGTTTTGGATGTGATGGTCAGTGGGAAGTGATAGAGTAATATCAAAGGAAGTGTCAGATTTCTAGGGTCATTAAATTTTTAAAAATCCCAGTCCCTTCTCTTTGGTCTTTGGTGTATTATAATAATTGTTTTAATTTTACGGTTATTTGCAACAAAGAACACTTTGAAAGGAATTGCAGTATTGCAGTGCTTATTCATTGTGTCCAAGGTTTAGCCTGCCTGTTTTGGAGGGATTTGGACCAGTTATGCCATTCCAAAGTTTCTTTGCTGCTTCAGTGTCCCAGAGCAAATATACTTTGTCATTCTGTTTAACTTCCAGCTTGTCTGGGGAGAAATAAAGACATCTCTAGTCCAAAATTGCTTTGGGGAGTTTAGCTCCACATCCTTTGGCCTGAATGAAAGGCCCAGGGAAACATGAATTTTGTTACCTTTTTATTTTATTTTTCTTTACTTATAAATCATCATGATGATTTTCCCTTCGTATCTGTGTGTCTCACTTTTTATAAACACTGTTCATTCCCTTTCTGAGGGTGGTTACTTGTAGTTAGTTTTGCCGTTTACAGTTTTATAGGTCCTTTACAAATGGATCATTTTTTCACATTAAATTTTAGTAGGTTAAGAGTCCATTTATTCGGGGTCCCCAGGAGAATCGATCTCAGAAGATTGTGGCTACATATTTTTTATGGCTTCCTATTGCTTTCTGTAGTCTTCTCAATTTAAACAGTAACAACAACAAAATATAGAGGGTGCCATGAGGCATTGGCTTTATGATTTATTCTTGTTTCACACTTGTTTCTAGGGGTATTGGTGTTATTTGTTGGATTTGTGATATATATGCTTGTACTAAATTTACCTGGTATCACAATGAGGAAAAACCTGACATTTGAAGGCTTTGAACACAACTTAGAGATCCATATGGAATTCAGTGACAGTTTTAACTAGTGTGCCTTTAATTTTCCTTTATTTTACTTTTACACCAGTGCTTTTTTTTAAATTTCAGAATATTACAGGAGTATACATGTTTTGAGTACATAATTTGCTTTTGTACAGTTTGAGTCAAAGTTATAAGTGCCCTTCACCCAGATAGTGTGCATTGTACCTGTTAGGTGTGAATTTACCCATCCCCTCTCCGCTAAGTGTTGATCGATCAGTTTCAATTTAGTATTGAGGACATGTGGTGTTTGTTTTTCCATTCTTGTGATACTTCACTTAGAAGAATGGTCTTCAGTGCCATCCCAGTTGTTACAAAAGATACTAGATCACTATTTTTTTTTTTTTTTTTTTTTTTTTTGAGACAGAGTCTCACTCTGTTGCCCGGGCTGCACAGTGCCATGGCATCAGCCTAGCTCACAGCAACCTCAAACTCCTGGGCTCAAGCAGTCCTTCTGCCTCAGCCTCCCAAGTAGCTGGGACTACAGGCATGCACCACCATGCCCGGCTAATTTTT
>CAUYRT010087130.1:0-31121 GCA_963574885.1 Lepilemur ruficaudatus | reverse complement strand
GTGACTATGGGCTCCTTACTGAATGTCTCTGGGCTACTGGTAAAGCCCTAGGGAGAATGAGCTCCTAATCTCCACTGCATTAATTAATTAATTTTTTGTTTTGAGACAGGGTCTTGCTCTGTTGCCTGGGATAGAATGAAGTGACATCATCATAGCTCACTGCAGCCTCCAATTCCGGGGTTCATGTGATCCTCCCACCTCAGCCTCCCAAAGTGCTAGGATTACAGGTGTGAACCACCATGCCTGGACCTTTTAATATTAAGTGTGATGTGAACCATAGGGATTTTTTGTTGATGTCTTTTATTAAATGTAGAAGTTTTCTTCTATCTTTTGTTTGCTGAGCATTTTATCAGGAATGTATGTTGGCTTTTGTTAAATGCTTTTGTGTGTGTTTTCATAGAGATGATCCTTTTTTTGTTGTTCTGGTAGTATGACGGATTCCATTGACTGAATGCAAATAAACTTTGCATTCCTGGAATAAACTCCAGTTGGTCATGATGTATTATCCTTTTTTTTTAATTTCAGAATATTATGGGTGTACACACATTTTGGTTACATAATTTGTTTTATTTATCCAAAGGAAAAAAGACATTTTGTAAAAAAGACACTTGCACTCAAATGTTTACAGCAGCACAATTCATAATCGCAAAGATGTGGAGATAACCCAAGCGCCCACCAATATACGACTGGATTAATAAAATGTGGTCTATGTATACAATGGAGTGCTATTCAGCCATAAAAAAGGTAATCTAGTATCTTTTGTATTATCCTTTTTATATATTGTTTTATTCAGTTTGATAAATTTTGTGAGAATTTTTGCATCTATGTTCATTTCGTGAGGGTTATTGGTCTGTAGTTTCTTTTTTTGTAATATTTTCTCTATGAATTCTGGGTGCCTTGGGCTCCATGGATTCCCAGGTCCTGCTCCTCAATTTGCCAAAACTTCTGGCATCTACCTTGATACCCCTCCCTGTACCATGGCCCAGAAACTTTCTCCAGGCAGTTTCTCCTTGTTTGTTTCCCATCTGTCTGGGGTCACTTTTTTTTGTTACCTGATGTCTAATGTGTATAGAAACATTATTTCATATATTTTGCCCTGTTTTATAGTTATTTTAGGAGGAAGAGCAAATCTGGGTCAGAAGTACAAGTTCAGTCTGCCTGGATTCTTTTAATAGTATTAGATCATGTACATAGGGGCCTATTTAGAAAGAAAATCACTACCCAGATGTATGATATTTATTATAGTTCTTCTATTATAGGAATAGGCCAAGTGTATATCGGTTACCCATTATATATATATTATCTAATAGATATATCTCAGAAATATGTATATAAATACACTAAAAATTGAGTTCTTGAATCAATGCTTTATACAAAATAGGCACTAGTTCCATTAGAAACACACATCTAACATTCCCCAGTTACCATACTCTTGTGTTAGCAGCTTGCCTGGAATCACCTGAAGCAGGTTAAGCTTGGCATCCTCGTTTTCACTTTCCCCATTTTCAAAGTTCTCTTACTGCATAGTAGATCATAGTCCCAAGACTTGCTTCTTCCTGGAATGGCCATTTCTGGTATATATCTGTTAAATTAAACTAAATGTGTCCTGAGGATGCCTCTGTGCTGTGAGTTCCTACATAAGGAACTGCAACCTAACTTAGTATGTAAACTAACTGAAAGCCTAACTTAGTGTGTACTTTTCTATCAAATAGCTGAGTTCTAGCTCATCACAGCAGCTGAACTTCAGTCAGTCACAGACAGACAACTGATCAGGCCCACTGAGCTGTAATGAATCAAACTGTTTCTGTACCTCACTTCCATTTCTGTCCACAAATGCTTCCAGCCCACCTTGTGGAGCACAGCTCTCTGGACCTCTTCTGGTTCTGAGGGCTGCCCAATTCAGCATTCGGCAATCATTCTTTGCTTAATTAAATCCCATGAAATTCAATTTTTCTAAAGTTATTCTTTTAACGTATCCTGAACTCGCCCTTGATCTTTCCACCATCCTTCAGGGAGATTCACCTAAATCAGGCCTCATTTTTTTCTTTAACTTTCGTTAGCAATAAAGACTAGGATAAGTGCAGACAAATGAGGTTGTCAATAACCTATAATAATACTTGTAATGTGTTGAGCGTCTATCATATGCCAAGTGTTCTAAATATTTTCTCTGGGTCTCTTAAAACAACTAACCACAAGGAGGGCCTTGGGGAATCAGAGAAGGCTTTGCAAAAGAATTGCTGTCTCAGGTAAGCCATGAAAGATGAGTAGGGGTTAGGTGACATGAGGCATGGAGTGGGGGATCAGGCATGTGTTCCATACAGAAAGAATGGCATATGAAAAGGCTTGGAGGCAAGAGAGAATGTGACTGATTTGAGGAACTCATTTCAGTTTGGCTGAAAAACAGAAAGTAGAGAAAGGGTGTGAGAAAATAGGAGGAGGGATTACAGAGGAGGGAAACGTGAAGCTGGTTTGCTAAAGCAGATTGTGAAGGGTTTTATAAAGGATACTGGGGATTTTGGACATTTTTGGTGGGCATGAGAAATTCCTATTGCATTTTTGGTGTATTATTTTAGTTACAGTGAGGGAAATGAGTCGAAAGGAGTAAAACTGAATTATAGCCATGGAGATGGAGAAAAGTATACATTGGTTCCGGAAATTCAATAATTATTCATGTATTACCCTAGCCATTTATGCGTTCAACAAGTCTATTGACTGTCTACTACATAGCAGGCATTCTAAGGTTGTTAAATAAATATATTGAATTATCATAATTTAGCTATCATTCATTAAGTGCTTATTATGTGCCAGGCACTGTGTTAAGTGCTTTTTAGAAACATTGCTAGTATCTTTTAATAGGTGAAGAAACTGATGAAGAGAGGTCAAGCATGTAGGTGTCATATAGCTAGTAAATGGCAGAGCCAGAATTTGGTCTCATGACAGTTTGACATCCTGACAGATTTGGCCGTGTTACTTAAACAGTGACTGTTTTACACATGTAAATTTTACTTAATATCTTTTAAAATCCAAAGAAAAACAATAAAATATTTTGAACTAATTAAAAATTTTGTTTTCATCAGCAACATGTATGACAATTGCTCTGGATTTCCAAAAAAAAAGAAGTTGCCTTTGCTTTATATATGAGGAATAATTTTATATATCTCTACATGAGCACTCAAGCCCCAAATACATTTTCATTCCCAAGACCGACTTAGATGATACTAGTGGGTTTTTTTTAATTTGATTTTCCCCATTTTGTGTCTATCCTTTATTAATACTAATAAGGGATATATTTAAAAGAGTAATTTTATTTTGAAATAGGGGAGAGGAAAAAATGCATGCTTCAATAATGTCAAGAGCTTCCAGGGGAAAATATTGTGAGCCTGTTCGTCTAAACACATTTTATTTGGGGTTCAGTATGAATTTTCAAAAGATGTTTCTCAGATAAGAAAGCAGTAATTCAAATGCAATTATATAAACAAGAAGATCAGAGGGGAATTATCCTGAAGGGTATAAAATGAACCAAGAGCTTTCAGTCTGGGTCATCACAGCATCCGCTCACCAATGCAAAGTAAGGTAGGTGTCTATACTGAGAAGGCTCTGTGAAATAAAATGTCTTAGGCTAATTTTCTTTCATTTTCACCATTTTATCATTTATTTTAAAACGGCAAATGCTGAGAGATAATTTGCTTCAATAAACTCTAAAAATTTTAATTATTGCTCAAAATTGTTTAGTAATGGGTAAGGCGAATGAACTACATGCCTAAGGATATAAAAAAAAATCCATTGACTTAAAGGAAGAGAAACAATTGGTCAGTTCCCTAATGAAGAACGACTGATGTGTATGGCTTTCGCCCATTTACATTTTGATTGAAATATCTTATCAATTGAATAATCTGTGTATTAAATCCTCTCAGTTACTATACTAATGGTCATCTTTGATGAAAATATACTTCTGGGAAATCTTAGTAAATTCAGTTTTGAGTACCTGCCGGGGTAACATACTCTGTATTACAAAGTCTTTTTAGGTATTTAACAGCTAACCCCCCTCGGATAGTAGCCAACGCACACACCTGCCGTAGCACATTTTACTCTCTAGAGACACATGCTGCTTTAGTGACATTCCAGGATTGTTCATAGGATGGGCAATTGACTCTTTTTATAGTACAGCAAGAAATTTGGAGAGAAAAGGTTGATGAAGTAAATTAGCAGAGGAATGTGTTTATTAAGAATGAAAGTAAAGCAAAAAGAAGAGAGAAAAGGTGGAGGAAGAGACAGAGGAAAGAACATATCTTGGAATAAGAAGGTATGTTGAAAATGGGGATATATATGGTCAAGCATCTAAAGAAGGCATCTCATTATTTAGGGCCTGCCTAAATCATGCCTTCTGTGTTTAAGTGCTCAATAAATTATTTATGGTGATTTCAGAACAAGCAGTTAAGTTGCAGAGATGAGAACCCAGGTGATAATAAAGAAGAAATTGTGACAGATCATACAGGAAGGTATTAATTAACACTGATTTAGATAGTGTTATAGTGTTATATAATCTTTCTTATATAGAATGCCAAGTGCCTCACATGCATTGGCTTATTCTTTTTATGATTTTAGGAAGGGGCATGTGGAAAAATGAAGGCACAAAGATATTGTTCAGTTATGTACAACTGCAATTAAATCTGGAAGCAGAATTCTAGATCACTAATTCAGCAATCTTAATGTCAGGGATCTGACATTAATTTGTCATATAGAATCACAGACTATTTGTACTACACAGACCTTCATGATTGTCTTCTGGTTCTAAGTCTTCCTCTACATAAATGAGGAAATTGAGGTCCAGAAAGATTTTGTGGGTGAAGTTTTACTATTTATAGTAAAGAAGTGTAAAGGAGAAAGAATAGTTCTTTCTTTATAGCCACAAAGTTGTACAGCTACCGTGGCTGGTAATTCACTTTTATTTTTTGCTTTTCTTAGTTTAGAGTTCTACATTTATAAGAGAAACTTCAAAAAATATACAGAGTGTCCATAGTGAATATGGTAACAATGGGAAAAAGTTCCAAAGTAATTTTTCATCCTACATTTTTAAAAAGGTCAGGTGTGCTTGTCTCTTTTCTGTTTTGCATATGGGGAAATAAGGCCCAGACAGATTATATATTTTAGTCAATTTCTCATAGATCCATGTAAGAACTTTGTTCCTTAATTTCTAGACCAACATTCTCATCACTTGGTCAACACAAATCTAGTTTATATAGAATCATAGAGCTAGACGTTAAAATATGTGAAGGTAATTTTTTCCTATGACAAAAACTCAGTAGCTGGCTGTCTAGATGGGTAAGAGGTATAATGATCATGATGGATGAGTATTTTACATCATTTACCTGGTAAGTATTTTTAAGATCCTGTGGATGATCTTCTAGGTCTGTGGCGCTAAAATAATGGAACCAACTCTATACCATAGAAGGAGCTCACATTTGAGAAGCACTTGAGAATATCAGAGCACTTACTCCATGAGTAAGGAATTCTTATGTTTTTGCTCCTAATTCAAATACAAAAGACCTCCAAAGAAGGAATGAACATACAACATTTTATTTGAAAGAGTTCACCAGAAAACCCTTCTTATTTTAACCTTTAATACTGAAAAGTCTTCCTAAAATGGGTTAGTTCATTTCCTCATCTATTCAGAAGTAAGTGGAGTTAAACATATGGAAATCTTTGATAAATGTGGGTCTCAGAATGATAATTTGGATTATTTCAGAGCACACAGAACAATCCATATTTTTATTATTTATATTCATACTTAGTTCCTCCACTAGACTGTCAGGCCTCTGGATAAAGGATCATATCTTATCCACTTGTGTCTCTCAGTGCCTGGCTCAGGTGCTCAATATATGTCCATCTAATTTATCTGCAATTCTCATTCTAGGAATAGGAGATGGGTGAAATGACCACTAATCCCTGGAATTTGACATTTAAAATAAATCCCTGGTAACCTGTGTAATGTGGTTTTCATGGTTTCTTATAAGTTGATTGAAAACAAATTCTGGTTAACTGAGGCTGAGTCTATGAGGTTTCAGTTAACAGAGGTTTTAGAGTATGCAGCTTAAAGATACTGCTGGGGTATAATTTGAAGAAATCTTGATTTTTTTTGGTAACTGAATAAAAGTGTTTAGTGAATTATAATTTATTTAATAAAACAAGCAAATAAATTTATGTTCATAGATAACAATACCACTCCATTAAGGAATATATTTTCTTTACTGACAATGATACTTAAGAAGGAAAAAAAAAATCTAAACATACCTAACTAGCTGTACAATATTTGTAAGACAAAAAAAAAATCTTCTTAATCTTTGATATGATCAGCTTACATGCAAAAAGTCTGAAATTTGAGTATCCTCCCTCAGTAACAGAACTAACATAATTATGTCATAACATTATCCAGATCATTATGATGTCCAGTTGATATTGAACAAGTTCTCCATCACACAGGCTCTACTGAGATGGATGTTCTACTTCTGCCTGAGGCACTGTAGACCCTCTGTTGTCTTCTATGTAGCCAAAAATTATTTAATGTTTCTGGCTAACCCATAATGGAGCTGACATCCTTGATTATATTATTCCCATTATGTCAACTTATATTTTTGCCTCTATACTCTTTTTGAAGTAATGGATTCCATGTACCTTCTGTGTAAAATA
Organism: Lepilemur ruficaudatus; assembly: GCA_963574885.1. Classification (NCBI taxonomy): domain Eukaryota; kingdom Metazoa; phylum Chordata; class Mammalia; order Primates; family Lepilemuridae; genus Lepilemur; species Lepilemur ruficaudatus. Next base: position 24,434 of record CAUYRT010087130.1, on the reverse strand, counting down.
ATCCTTTAAACTTTTTCCAACTCTACTCCTTTCCACCTTAAAGGGATATTCAAAGAGTTTAGAAGGAGATGGGGGGTGGGGAGTCTTAGATTTCTGAGTTAGCCCCTTAACACCCGTGGCAATTTTAGTTGACCTTTTCTGGACTTTCCTTAGCTTCATGGTATCTTCCTTGACAGCTAATAGGTAGAATTATATGCAAGATTATATACATTGGGATGGTGTTGAAGTTTGGTTATGCTTTTTCTCGGTTTCTTCGTCCTTTCTGATTATAACCAATAGTGGGTTTTTTTTGCCATTTAAGCTATTGAACCAAAATTTTTAGAAAACTACAGTTCTGGGAAAGCCTTTCTTGAACCTGTGAACTCACTTCTTATAATTATAAAGGAAACCATTTATACTATTTATCCACTGAATGAATTGTTTTACAGTTAGTTGACATGTACATCTCTGCCATTTTTCTGTTGCGGTGTTTCAGGCTTGCCATTTCACTGCCCAGTGGTGCTTAGTGAAACTTGCAAGCACAATCTCCACTATGTGAGCTCCTACACTATGGGGTATGTGGATCACAGCCACATCTAAGTGTATTTTGGAAAGTTATGGAGAGTATTAAATATGCAAAAACACCTAATGGGGCCTAGGACAAAGTAGACATTCCATAAACAGTAGCTGTTATTGTTATTATTGGCTGTGTGTGTGTGTGTGTGTGTATTCATGTTCTTTGCAAATGTTCCTTCTGAATGTCCTGAAAAGATACATGTAAAAGGTTCTTTAATTTTATCTTTGATCCAGCATGACTGCTATCTTCCTGATGTCCATGCTTCTTGGCCTTGCATGTGGCCAAGCAATGTCATTTTGTATTCCAACTGAGTATACAATGCACGTCGAAAGAAAAGAGTGTGCTTATTGCTTAACCGTCAACACCACCATCTGTGCTGGATATTGTATGACACGGGTATGTAGTTCATCTCAGTTCTTTTAGCTGTAAATTATATAAACCTTGAAATTGTCTGTTTCTATCTAAAAAGGAAATGAGGTGAATCACAACCTCATTTCCCCAATCTAATGGTGATTGGCTCCTCAGAAGTAGAGTGCACGGGTTACAATATTATGTGGGTCTACTCAGCACAATGGGTACAGATAATTTGATAAGAGTTTGATGTCCCAAATTTATTTAAACCATATCTTGTTCTCATGAACAAGGATGAAAGAGAGGGGGGTGTCGTTTTTGTCTCTGTAGCATTCAGTGTGGTTGTGTTAAGTTGGTATTGAGGAATGAGCCTAAAGAATCCTTTCCCAGTTGTATTCGTGACAAGGAACATAAATGAATTTATTTCTGTTTCCGTTATGTGTGTGTTTCCTAAAGTCCTGTCACATTATGCTCTCTTATGTTCTTTCCTCAGGATATCAATGGCAAGCTATTTCTTCCCAAATATGCCCTGTCCCAGGATGTTTGTACATATAGAGACATCATCTATAGGACTGTAGAAATACCAGGATGCCCACACCACGTTGCTCCTTACTTTTCCTATCCTGTTGCTGTGAGCTGTCAGTGTGGCAAGTGTAATACTGACTATAGTGACTGTATACATGAGGCCATCAGGACAAACTACTGTACCAAACCTCGGAAGTCTTATCTGGTGGGATTTTCTGTTTAACTTTAAGAGCAACATAATTTGCAATTTGGTTAAATGTGTTCACCTAGAATAAAACTAATAAAATATCATTATGTTTCACAATACCTTGTGTACATTTTAAGTACTATTTAATCCATACCCATACCCACAAAGGCATTAGAGAGCTTAAGGAATTTTGGAAGGAGAGGTGAATGAATGACTCTTGCAAACTCAGGTGAAGAATGGTTTTCAAGTGAAGGGTGGAGGGGAGGCAAAGGGACATGACATGCTAATGGAAGCTAGTCTTGAGCAGGTTCTCCTAACAGAGGGTGGGAGGTTTGTCTTGACATAGAAAGTAAATGTGGGACCACTACAGAATTGTGAAAAGTGGGTGATGTGATCAGAAGCTGAAGAAACACATGGTGTCAGGATGGTGTCAGCGTAGTGGAAACGTCTACTTCCAAAGGCTAGAAGCAGGCTGGAGTGGAGGTGGGAGTGAGGAATATGGGGGATCTATGATATAATACTTTATCCTACTCATTCAAATGCACTGGATAAAACTCCATTAAAACTCAGTAAAGATTATAAGAACTGTTATCTTTAATTTAATTACTTTGGTGGGCCAACTGACCTGTGAAATTTATACCCTAAAAGGTCAATTTACAAAGCCTAGAAAAGAGGACACGATCATTTTACATGTAGAAGTCTAAATCCTTCATAGTCCTTCAAGTAATAGGAGATACTTTCCAGCATTTATACCAACAGCAACTTGTACTGTTTTTACTTTTGATGTCATGAAAAACTAGTATGATTATGAAAGGTTATAGGGACAGGGGAAGAGTGCTAACGGATCTAATAGCGTAGACTCATCCTAAATTCTAATCTAAACCTTCATCAATACTGAAACACTGTTTGCCGGTAAATGTGCTTGGTAAGCAGCTGTTTATTTTTCTTTTCCTGCCTTAGATACTCTTTCACGAGGGTTTGGTTTCACAAGATGCTTGAAGTGAGACAGACCTAGTGCACTGCAGAATTGACTTCAAAAAGACTATTTATCCTCTCTGTCCATTACTCTCCATTCACACTGCCACCATCAACGTGAAAATCAATAATCAGCAGGGCCAGTTGCCTTTACTGTATCCCACAGGCACTGGTTAAATTTAGCTGGGCATCTTGGAAATACCTGCATGCTGACAGTGCCCAGGGTGGGGGTGGGGGTTGTGGTGCTGAGGTGCAGAGGAATTAGTACCAAGCCTGCGGTATGCCAATGGGGAGGGAATTGTTGTATATTTACGTGCGGAAGTCAGGAACCCACATTATTTCTACCTCAATATCTAAGTTCATAGTTATGTGGTCCAAATATTAATCTGGGGCTTTAGGTTCTCCTATCACTTGATAACATAGGCTTTTAAAGCTGCATATCACTTAAAACTATATATAAAATATAGAACTTTCATTAACGAATTAAAACTCTAATGTTCAAACCTAACCGGCACTAGTCATAAATAACTTTGGTGGATTTTGAAAAAGTTTTTTCAAGGACTTGAAGTGTAGAAAGGCCAGGTGGTTTCGGGAAGCCCCTTATAAACAGTCTAGATCAGAAGACAATTCTTAAACGGGCTTCCTCCACCTGCAGGGAGGAGGAGAGGCCTGGACGGTGGTGTGGTGGGCCTGTACCACCGCGGGCCACGGAATCCTACAGTAAGCACGTCTCAGACAACTTATTTCTCCCACTGAAGGCAATCCATTTGGAATAGATGCACAGCTGAATTATAGACTGTCCCTGACTTACGATGATTTGACTTCTGATTTTTCAATGTTATGATGGATTTATCTGGCTGTAACCCCATTGTAAGTTGAGGAGCATCTGTATACTAAACTGTTCTTGAAAGTGGAGCTGTCTGAGACAGAGACAACTTTCCTCAGCTGGATCCAGGAACTTGGGTATATGGAAATACTGTTTTGGAGGGCCTTGGTGTTCTTTGGGTTTAAGACAGGGAGAATGAACAGTGTGCTTAGAAATGAGAAGGCAAAGAATTATTGGAAAGGAGAAAGATGGAAATTATTGGATAGGAGAAAGATGGAAACTGGAACATATTCTGAAGGGATCTTTAAATTCAACCTAAAGTTTAAAAAATCAGTTCTTGGCAGAGGAAATTTGAGACTCAGTTCTTTAAAAAAAAAAAAAAGAAAAAGCCTCTCTTATTGTCATTTGACTATGAATTACAAGGGAATTCTAGTAACAAAAACTCTTTTATATAAGAAATTGCCTTTTTTTTTTTAAAGAGGAACAAGCCTAAGTGCAATAAAAATTCTTTTATAAAGATACCTTCCACTCTAACTCTATTGTTCAACATTACATTCTTCTCGTATCTCCTGGTTAATTCCTATTTATCTTTTAAGACAACTCTCGTCACTTTCTCTACTTTTGCTGCCCCCCTTCCACCTACTATTTCTGCCCGCTGAGCACCCATGTCCTTTCTTCTGGTAGCAGCACCTTGATTTTCCTTTGGGGATTCTCATCCTCCACACTTTGAGTTCAAGTAGTTTCAGTGGGGCTGATGGGGTTGGATATGCTACTCAGGCTCAACCAAGCCTGTACTATTGGAAAAAGGAGTGCTTGCCTGTTGGGGTTCCTAAGCTGATAGAATGTGAGCCTGGAGCCACCTCTGGCCATCTTTCGCATCTCTTGGAAACAGCTAGCCTGAGAATAAAGCTAACCCAGGGGAGAGCAAGAGAGACTGAGGAGAGAGAGAGAGACCTATTGATATCATTTGATAAACTAAAGCCAGCTTCACCCCTTATAGAAACTGTAACTTTCCTTTTCTGTTTGGCTAGTTAGAGTTGGGTTTCCAACACTTGCAGCTGTAAAGTCCTGACCAATACAGCATCTTTCCCACTAGTTTCAGAAGATGCTCCTAATTCCATGCCTCATCTCCTCCAGGACCTTGCCATTTACTCTTGTATCTTCTCTTACTTTCTCTTTCTTGACTCTTCCCCAGTATGAGGCATCCTTCAATTTTTTCCCATCCTAAAAAAAAGGAAAAAGCAAAAACAAGCAAACAACCCTCTCTGGACCCTGTGCAACCATCTAGTTATTTACCCCCTCTCTCCTTGGGTTCTCATTTTAGTTTCTTTGTGAAAGAGCTCACTACACTAACCATCTAGTCCTCACTTCTCATTCTCTTCTCAATCCACTGCAATGTGGCTTCCATCACTACCCTCTCTGGACTGTTTTCAGTAAGGTCAATAATGTCTTGCCAATGGACCGATACACAGAACAACTCTTAGTCCTGATCTGCCCTGACCTCCCTGCTTCCCTACAGGGCGCAGTGGAGTTCACACATTTGGTTTCACAATGTAATACATCCATGGCGTTTACAATCAGTTCCAATGAGGATGAAATCATCATTTTATCCTTTTCATGCCTTTTGTTTTTATCCTTCTACAAGATGACTCAAAATCTGTGCTATGGTCGTTAGCAGGCAATAGTACCGTAGGTCTGGACATAGCTTATGCTTGGTGATTTTGCTTGATGCTGTAGGGATGAAGATTCTAAACTTTGTGAAAGAAGGGCCAGTGCTGTGATAACTGTATGTGTCCTGTGGATCCTTTAGACACTGTTAAATGTAGAGCATATGAGGAACTTGCGTTTGTATTAATTCAGCCTTGGATGTCCTAAGGAATTACACTTATTACAGTAAAAGACAGTTTAGATGGTAGCTGTTAAAGGAACATAAGCAGCTAAGAGACAGTCTCCAGGTTGAGATTAAGAAATAGGTGGGGAGTAAAGAATTGTTGTGAGCTTTCAACTTACTAGAGTAGAAGGTTCTAAGCTTTAAAACTTTTTCATTGGGAATTTCATCATGAGAGGTGGCTTATCTTGTTCACATTTGGGCCTCATCCCTTTTATATTGAAGACTCCTAAACTATAGTTTTAGTCCAGACTTCTTTCCTGTGCTCCATCGCCACGTATCCAGTGCCTGTTTATATTTCCTCTTAGGTATCCTACAGTCATCTCTGACTCGCATCATCCTTACAATTGGCTTTTCTTCCTGTGCACTTCTGTCTTCCAGCTTCCGAGTCAGAAACCTGGGAATTATTCTAGGTTCCTCTCTTTCCCTCATCTCTCACATCCAATTTCTCTTAAGTCTGTCTATGTCTTCTTAGTAGGGTTTCCAGTACATTAGTTAGAAATCCTCATGACTCTGGTCTTTGCCATCCAATCATGCTTCAAACTGAGACTAAGTGATCTTTAAGAGGTTCAACTTTGATTTTGTAACTCATTGTTTAAATTTCCCCCATGACCTCAGGACAAAGATAACATACCTTAAGTGCAGTTTAACAGGGATCTTTATCTCCTCAGCTCTTGACATGTCCCTCTTTGAATGTTTCCATGCTTTCTCTGTTTCAGGGTCTTCTTACACGCTGTTCCCCAGCAATATCCTTTTCTTCCTCTACTTACCACTTTTGACTAGGCTAGTTATTAATAGTATGGGTTCCTCAGGATTCAGTTTAGAGACCCCAACATTCAAGAAATCTATCTCCCTTGACCAACCTCCCCAAGGTTGAGTGGCCCTCTCTGGGTTAATGATTATCATAGCACTATCTCATGGTAAGATACCGCTTTTCTCCACAGTAAGCTCTTTCACAGCAGAGACTTAGCATATCAGGATTCTTATAATTTCTTCAAATGCACAAAACAGTAATCCCCAAAGTTAAAACCAAAACCAAAACCCATTTCAATATGAGGGTGGGTTGCATCTTACAAGGTAGAACAGGCTCAGATAAAACTATAGCGACTCTGGCTATGACTACTAATATCAAGTCTTTGAATTAAAATAGAGTTTGGAAATGTATCAAAGGTATTTGTTAATTCAATAAATGTATGTATTCAAATAGATAACTGGTATTACACTGAAGTATCTTTAGTTATGCATAATTTCTAGAAAACTGATTTATAATTAACAAAACATTTTTTATCAGAGTATCAATATAATAATTACAATATATAATATTCATCAGTTGCCAGGTATACTAAACACTTATTTGGTTATTTCTTTTGATTTAAATTTCTTCCAATTAATATAATAGAAGTTAAAACATCATAAATTGTACAGAAAAAAAAACCCGAAACAAATACCAAAGTTTTAGAAAGGTTTCTGACACATTTAAAACTTTATGAAATCAGCATAGATTATGCTTTGCAACATTCAGGACATCTTACTTCTATTCTTCATGCTTCCCCTGTCCCAGGGGATAGTCATCTGAACAGTGGGTTCCTGGAATGTATTTAACGTTTCTTGTTATAATGAGGATACCAAAAAATAATAACATTCTGCATTGGTGTATTCTTCTCTCCTTTCAAAGTGACACCTACATGTAATACCTTATAGGTGCACTTTATAGTAAAAAAATGAAAAGTCATGTTGAAAAAAAGAAATTTTTTGTCCCTCTTAAAACAGAACTTACCAAAAACTTGATTTTGGTGAACCCATACTAAGGTTATCTCTCAGGAGTGGGGAAAATGGAGTTGCTGAAATTGAGAAGGTAGTGGTCAAAGAGGATGCCAAGAGGGCCAAGAACCAGGAAAGCTGGGGTGTAGTGCACCTACTGAAGCTCCCGGTGGCTGTCCTCGGGGCCATGGAAACTACAATTTACCCACGATAGGAGGGTGCCTCTTCCTTTTAATCTCTGATAAACTTGTGTCAGAAGGGAAACATGCTATCTCCTTTACTGCCATCTTCCCACCAGCATCATTCTCATCCAGCCAAGCCTAGAAGCACTGCTCATGAGGAAAGCAGAACAACCATCGTTACTGACTGTGTGGGGAACAACACTGGCCTCTGCGTCAGTGTGCAGTTTTACAGATTGAATCACAGATAACAAAGGAACTATTCTGGAGAAAATAGGTATCATTTGGGTGGGAAATATTAATCGAAATACCACTACATTTCTTCAGTATCCGTGGATTCTGCATCCACGGATTCAAACAATTGTGGATTGAAATTATTCAGAAAACAAAAGAGGATGGTTCCATCTGTACTGAACACATATAGAGTTTTTTTCTTGTCATTATTTTCTAAACGACACAGTATAACAATGATTTGTGTAAGATTTACGTTGTATCAGGTATTATGAGTAAACCAAAGATGATTTAAATTAAATGAGAGGAGCTGAGAGGCAGGGCAAGATGGCCAAACAGAACCCTCCAGAAATTGTCACCCCTAGCTGCAGGAATATCAAATTGAACAACTATCCATGCAAGAAAACACCTTCATAAGAACTAAATAATAAGGTGAAAGATCACGGTACCTGGTTTTAGCACAGCAACAGGGAAATATGCATGGAAGAGGGTAGAAAGACAGTTTCACATTGCCCACCCTACCCCTCTGAGGTGTCAGCTGCAGTGGCCACAGAAGTGCTTATGTCATCCCAACTCCAAGACCAGGCAGCCAAGCCCAAGGAGGGGCTCCTTCCACTTGAGAAAACAAGCAGGAAGAGAGTGAGGGTCTTTACCTGGGAACCCAGGCAATTCTCCCTTATCTTCCCCAAGTCCATTAAATCTGGGTATCTAGGAGTCTGTAAGCATTGCAGAGTACTTGGGGTTAGGGAACCCTCTGAGGGAAAAGAAAGAGGTTCCCTGCTGGGAAAAGTTGACACCTAAGGGTTAATAGGAAAGCAATGGCTTAAGATAGACACAGAAAATACTAATACCAAGAAAAACTGCAATGTCCTGAGGGCACCTGTAAACACATTCTTGTAAACTGGTTGAGACGGCTTGTAACTACTTTTGCTGTCCTAGAGTGTCTTTTAGCTCATTTTACTACTAAAATCCCTGCCTGGAGAAAAATTATAATATTGTTAACATAACATGGATTGCATGAAGACGTGTGGTGAATATGTTGCACATGCTTAATATGTTTAGTCTGTACACATGCAATGATGTTGGGTAAGACTCCAGGCTATTCACTAAAAAGGAAACTGAAGGTGCCACAATGGGTAGGCAGTGCAGGTTTTATTCCCCAAAAAAGTACTGGGCTGCCCAGGAATAAATGCCCTGTGTAAGTAAATCTCTAATAAACTCATTTAACTTGCCAAGTTGGACTTGTCTGAGTCATTCTTTGGTTTATCAGTGCCATCTCAGTTTGGAGGGCTGTTTTTCTATACTGTCCTGAGATTTTCCCAAAACACCCCCTAGTGCTGAAATGGCTGAAGTGACCACAGGCTTGGAAACTCAATGCTCAGTTCCCCTTTGAATTCTTTGAAGGCCCTCTGAAGAAGGAAGGGTACACATGAGGCCAGACTGCAAAGATTCAATAAATACCCAATTCTTCAATGCCCAGATACTGACAAACATCCACAGCATCCAGAACATTCAGGAAAATATTATCTGAACAAACAGGTTAAATAAGGTGCTAGTGACCAACGATGGAGTGACAGTGACATATGACTTCTCAAAGAATTTAGAATAGCTGTTTTAAGTATGCTCAATGAACTTCAAATAAACACAGAGAAGTAATTCAGAAATTTATCAAGAAATTGAACAAAGAGCTTGAAATAATAATAAAAATGAAACACAAATTCTGGAGCTAAAAAATACGATCGATGAAATGAAAAATGCATCAGAGTGTCTCAACAGCAGAACTGATCAAACAGAAGAAAGAATTAGTGAATTCAAAGACAAGTTATTTGAAAATATAAAAGCAGAGGAGAAAAAAGAATGAAGTACACTTACAATATCTAGAAAATTGACTAAGAAGGGAAGATCTATGAGTTATTGGCCTTGAAGAAGTAGAGAAAGAGATAGGGATAGGAAATTTATTCAAAGAAATAACATAGAACTTTCCAAACCTATAGAAAGATAAGAATACTCAGTACAAGAAGGGCAAAGAACACCAATCAGAGTCAACTCAAGTAAGACCACACCAAGGCATAAAATAATTAAACTTTCAAAGGTCAAGGACAAAAAAAGATCCTAAAAGCTGCAAGAGAGAATAACTTATTCTAACTTTAAGATGTTTTTTAAAATCCATGGTAATCACAAAGCAAAAACCTATAATAGATACACTAAAAATAAAAAGTAATAAGTGAAAACATACTACTAGAGAAAATCACTTATCCACAAAGAAAGTTAGAAAGAAAGAAAGGAAGAGAAGACTTTAAAAAAACAAAACAGAAAACAAATACCAAAGTGACAGTAGTAAGTTCTTTCCTATGAAAATAACATCAATTAAATTTTCCAATTTAAAGATGTAGAGTGGTCTTAATCTATAATCCCAGCACTTTGTGAAGTCCAGGTGGGAAGATCACTTGAACCCATTTCTACAAAAAATTAAAAAATTTGCCAGGTACAGTGGCATGTGTCTATAGTACTAGCTACTTGGGAGGCAGGAGGATAACCTGAGACCAAGAGTTTGAGGTTACGGTGAGCTATTACTGCACCACTGCACTCCAGCCTGGGTGACAGAGTGAAACCCTGTCTCTAAAACAAAAACAAAAACAAAAACAGTGACTGAATAAATAAAAAACAAGACCCAGACCCAACTATATATGCTGCCTACAAGAAAATCATTTAACCTATAAAGTCATATAAAGTTAACACAGACTGAAAGTGAAAAGATGAAAAAAGATAATTCCATACAAATGTAAACCAAAAAAGTGCAGGAGTAGCTATATTTACATCAGATAAAATAGACTTTAAATTAAAAAAGGAGACAAAGAATGTCATTATATAATGATAAAGAGATCATTTAGCAAGAAGATATAACAATTGTAAATATATTTGCACACAATATCAGAGCACCCAAATATATAAAGCAAATATTAGTAGATCTAGAGAGAGAGAGAGAGACCGCAATGCAATAATGGTAGGGGACTTCAGTTCCCCACTTTCAGCAACTGGAAAATCATCCAGATGGAAAAATCAGTACAGAAATATTGGAATTAAACTACACTCTAGGCCAAATGGACCTAACAGACAGAACATTTTACCCTACTGCTGAAAGAGTACACATTCTTCTTACCAGCATATGAAACATTCTCCAAGATAGACCATCTTAAGTCCACAAAACAAAACTCAAAAAATTCAAAAAAACTGAAGTCATATTATTTCTTCTCAGACTAAAATGGAGTAAAACTAGAAATCAATAACAAGAGGAACTTTGGAAACTGTACAAATAAATGGAAATTAAACAACATGCTCCTGAATAACCAATGTCAATAAAGAAATTTAGAAAAAACTTAAAAAGTTTCTTGAAACAAATGAAAATGGAAACCCAACATACCAAAACCTATAGGATACAGTAAAAGCAGTAATAAGAGGAAATGCCTACATCAAAAAAGTAGAAAGACTTCAAATAAACAGTATGATAATGTACTTCAAAGAACTAGAAAAGCAAGAAAAAACCAAATACAAAATTAGTAGAAGAAAAGAAATAATAAAGACCAGAGCAGAAATAAATGAAGTTGAGACTAAAAAATATAAAATATCAATAAAAAGAAAAGTTGGCTTTTTGAAAAGATAACAAAACTGACAAATCTTTCTAACAGAAAAAAGGGAAGAAAATCCAAATAAAATCAGAGACAAAAAAGGAGACTTTACAATTGACATCACAGAAATACAAAGGATCCCTACAGACTATTATGAACAACTATATGCTAACAAATTGAAAAACCTGGAACAAATGGATAAATTTCTAGACACATACAACCTACCAAAACTGAACCATGAAGAAGTAGAAAATCTGAACATCAATGAATACTGACATAGAAACAGTAATAAAAAGTCTCCCATCGAAGAAAAGCCCAGAAACTGACGGCTTCACTGCTGAATTGCCAAACATTTAATGAAGAATACTGATTCTACTCAAACTATTCCAAAAAAATAGAAGAGGAGGAAATACTTCCAAATTCATTCTATGAGGCCAGCATTACCCTGATACCAAAACTAGACAAAGTAACAACAAAAAAGGAAAACTGCAGGCCAATATCCCTGATGAACATACATGCAAAAATCCTCAGTAACGTACTAGCACACCAAATTCAATGACACATTAAAAAGATCATTCACCGTGATCAAGTGGTGGCATTTATCCTAGGGATGGAAGGATGGTTCAACATATGCAAATCAATAAACATGATACATCACATTAATAGAACCAAGGATGAAAACTATATGATCATATCAATGGATGCTGAAAAGGCACGTGATAAAATTCAATATCCCCTCATGATAAAAACTCTCAAAAGACTGGGTATAGAAGGAACATACATCAAAATAATAAAGGCCATATGTTACAAACCCACAGCTAGTATACTGAATGTGGAAAAATTGAAATCCTTTCCTCTAAGATCTGGAACAAAACAAGTATGCCCACTTTCACCACTTCTATTCAGCATAGTACTAGAAGTCCTAGCCAGAACAATTCACCATGAGAAATAAATAAAGAATATTCAAATAGGAAAGGAAGAAGTCTAATAATCCTTGCTTGTAGACAACATGATCTTATGTTTAGAAAAACCTAAAGACTCCACCAAAAAACTCTTAGAATTAATAAATGAACTGAGTAAAGTTGCAGAATACAAAATCAACATATAAAAATCAGTAGCATTTCTATGTGCTAACAGTGATCAACTTGAAAAAGAAATTAAGAAAGCAATCCCATTTAGAATAACTATAAATATTAATAAATGAAATACCTTGGAATCAATTTAACTAAAGAAGTGAAAGCTTTCTACAAGGAAAACTATTTAAACACTGATGAAAGTAATTGAAAAGGACAAACAAACAAAAAGGGAAAGATATCCCATGGATTGGAAGAATTAATGTTGTTAAAATGACCATATTACTCAAAGTGATCTACAGAGTCAGTGTAATCCCTATTAAAATACCAATGACATTCTTAACAGAAATATAAAACACAATCCTAAAATTCATATGAAACTAAAAAGGACCCCGAATAGCCAAAGCAATCCTGCGTAAGAAACCAAAAAACAAAAATAAAGCTGGAGGCATCACATTAGTAGACTTCAAAATATATTACAAAGCTATAGTAACCAAAACAGCATATAGCTGGCATAAAAACAAACACAGAGACCAATGGAACAGAATAGAGAACCCACATATAAATCCATTTACAGCTAACTCATTTTTGACAAAGGTGCCAAGGACATACACTGAAGAAAGGCCAGTCTCGTCAATAAATGGTGCTGGGACAACCGGATATCCATATTCAGAAGAATGAAATTAGACCCTTACTTCTCATCATATACAAAATTCAATCAAAATGGATTAAAGACGTAAATGTAAGATATAAAACTATGAAACTGCTAGATGAAAACCTTGGAGAAATGCTTCAGGACAATGGTTTGGGCAAAGATTTCTTGAGTAAGACCTCAAAAACACAGGCAACCAAAGCAAAAATTGACAAATAGGATTACATCAAGCTAAAAAGCTTCTGCACCTCAAAGGAAACAAGTGATCCTCCTGCATCAGCCTCCCATTGTGCTGGGATTACAGGCGTGAGCCACCATGTCCAGCTATACTATTTTACACAGGGGACTCGAACATCTGTAGAGTTTGGTAGCTGTGGGGTGTTTTGGAACCAATCCCCCACAAGTACCAAGGGACAACAGTATATGTAATAAGAGTCCTTACGGTGTTGATTTTAAATCCAACTACTAATTATAACATTATAGAAGGGTTACCACTGTTTCCTTTTATACTATATTATTTGATTTGATTGGTAGTTGGATACTTAGATAAGTTAGGGGAAGGAGTGTAGAAAGATATAATAAGGACTTTAAGAGAAATCAAATAAGCAATTTTAGTACATAGAAAATTTAATTTGAAATAACTTAAAAGATTTTTCATCATTAAGAATTTTAATTCAGTGCTTTGGCAAGAGAGGCTTAAAAGAATGTTTGAGTCTAATCTCAGATTAGTTCAGGTGAACAGAAATAACCAAAAATTTATGCATACATGTGTGCATGTATATACATACACATATGTACGTAACACACACATACATGTATACATATGTTTAAGTTATATCAAAAGGTATAGATTCAAGATATATAGATTCAAGATATATAGGGAGTATATATCTACATATAGACATACTCTATTCACACACAGATATATATCTTTTGTCTATATTTATATATCTGTATGTGTGTGTATACACACACACACACACACACACATATATACACACATACATATATATATAAAATTCCAGTGGTGGAATTTTCTAATCTTGCTCATGCATGTATTTTGGAAAGCTTACCCCCAAAAGGGGCACATTAATCATATGTAGAACAGATCCCTTCTCTTCCCTTTTTAATTAAAAAAAATTTTTAAAAATTAATTTTATTCCTCCACTTTTAACTGTTACAGTCTTTTAAAAGGCTGTAAATTTGGATAGGGAATGAAACATTTTTGTGGAACCAGAGATGTTTCTGTGCGGGAAGGAACCTGAGTATGTACTTGGGCCTTTTTCCTGTCTGCAGGAAGACAGATGAACTAAAGCTACTAAGAGAGCCGGACTGTATTGTCTTTGCCTAAAAAGTGACATTTCTCAACTATTGGGGTACAAATATTTATTTCATGAAGTGATTTTCTTAAAATAATCTTCTCCTTAGATGTAGACATAGTAAACTAGCCATGCACAATTAAGTTTTTAGCTTGCTTCCAATGTTTTTTCCTAGAAAAATGTCCTCCGTTTTTAGTAGCAGTAGTAAGTATGGCAGAAAGAGAAACGTGGTTCTACATGGGAGTGAGACTATCTCAAACAGTTGTATCAACAAAATGTTTTGTGAAAGTTTCTTGGGAGCATGATATTAGCACTTTCCTTTAGTGCACACCCAGACACTCGTGTTCTCGTGTGTATAGAAGTTCCCTTGGGGTTTTCCAAAGTCCCCCAACTTTTGTGTAGGCTTTTAAAATGTAATTTTTAAGAATCTATGATTTATTAAAAGTAAAAAGTTGCTAGTTAAAAATTACCGACAAACATGCCAATTTAGATCCTAAATTTGGGTTTGCATACTTAAACTCAAGCATTAAGACCCCCCCCCAAAAAAAAAACCCTGAAAATTTTATTTTCATAGGGGACTTGCAAAGAAAGAACATATTTTTGTGTTTGTGTGTATATATATCTGTTTCCTGAACTTGTTTCTGCTGTGTGCACACAACTGGGAGAAGATGCTTTTCTTTGTTCATTTTGGTTTGGCCAAGGTTGCTCATAAGATAATATTGAATTATGAAGGACTCTGTTTTACTTATTTTAAGTGGTGAAAACTGTAGCACTTAATCTGTGAAGAAGAATTCTCTAGGTGAATAAATAAGAAAATACAAAAAATTAGGAAAATACGTAAACTCAAGTTATGAGGTATTTCAAAGATTACAATGCCAGTAAAAATTCTCTTTCTCA
The DNA here is from genome assembly GCA_963574885.1 of Lepilemur ruficaudatus. Classification (NCBI taxonomy): domain Eukaryota; kingdom Metazoa; phylum Chordata; class Mammalia; order Primates; family Lepilemuridae; genus Lepilemur; species Lepilemur ruficaudatus. The sequence goes on along the minus strand of CAUYRT010087130.1, from coordinate 9,388 downwards.
CAATTTGAAACTGCCAGATTTATTGCTTTAGTCTTTCTGTCCTTACCTTTGGAGGGACACAGAAGAGTCTGAGATAAAAGCCGCTTGGGGGATGGGAGGGTTGCCGTAGTTCAGAGTCAGAAAAGGAAGTAATAAAGCAATATTTACATGTCTTTGTATAAGAACGAATATTTCCTTAAAAAGTTGTCAAAAGGTTTTTAGTCCTATAAACACTCACTTTTATAGGGCACATGATTGTCTGTGTGACTTCTCTTTCCAGAGGAAGGTTTTTTTTTTGTTTTTAAATACTAGGAAAACATGACTTATTCAAATTAGATTTTCCATGCTATATTTAGTTTTACAGATGTGTTTAGTTCTAAAACTGTGGTTTACTGTATTCTGGGGAGAGCATGTATATAAAAAATCCCAGGAAATCCTTACACCCAACTCAGACACAGTCAATTTTAACACTCCACTGTGATCTCTCCATTCCTGTAGCTTATTGCTTCCATTAGCTAGAAATCCCTGAATTCCCTGTATCTAATTTTCAATGGCTACAGTCTGAGAAACTGACCCATGACCACTTTTTATGAATAGCTAAGTTTTAAAAGTTTCTCAAAATTTTTTGATCTTTTTCTGGGAGTTAAATGGGTTGTTCTTCTTACATAACAGGAATCAGGAATCCCCAGCGAACAGATTTCATTATGTACAATGCATATGCCAGAAACACAGATCACACGTTAATATGCTCAGTCAACATACACAGGCAGTCACTCAAGGGGTAAACCAGTAATGAGCCAAACATACGTACATGTGCAAATGTACAATTGACAGCAAATTATTTTAGATCTTAATGCCATTTGAATATTGAAAATGAGCTGGGAGACAGCTCCTGTGACATTTGGTATGAAAGCCCCAGCTTGCAATTTTCGTGTAGAAGTATATAGCTTCATATCACATCCCGTGAGTTTCGTATCGCACAGCAAAGGACCATGCTGAATATCATGCCAAAGATCTGAAACAGAGGAGCCATTCGTTAGTGGCTTTTAAATGTGTACTGAATTGTAAAAACGTCAGCAAACACCCTGGTTGTCTACTTCAAGTTAACAAGTAATTATAAGCATAATTACTGGTTTTAAATAACATTTTTATATGTAACTTAATGTTGGCTACTATGTAAAGATTTTTCCTATTAACCCTACTTGAAATGCATTATCATATTATTATTGTTAAAAAACAATAACAATGCTCTGCTGTAAGAAAAGGGCTCTGTTTCAGAATCATAGAACAGTTCTTAATAATTGTGAAACACTGATATACTACTGGTTTTGGAATTTTATTTTGGGTTAATCCAAGATCTCTTTTATATATTTATTTTGAAAAATGTGTTCATAACCACTTGTTTAAATACACTTGTGGTCTAAATAGTTTTCTATTGCTGGAAAAGCTCTGAGTTTTACAACAGTGGCCACATATTAAAAAGTGGAGCGTCACTTGTTCCTGGTCCATTTCTAAGTACAAATGATGTTTAACTGTTTAACTCAGTTTACCAAAGCATAACAGGTATTTGAACTATGATATTACTGACTTCTTCTACCTCTTGGATAGCTCTCTGAGAAGTTAAACAGGCGGGTGAAATCCATGTCCACTTACATGGTCTGGAGAGAAGAATGCCCAGAGATCCTTCTAGTCCTCAGTCATTTCCCCTACAATTTTGCAGAGCCTGTGAAATCCTATCTGTGGGCACCATTTTGTAAATTACTGTTAACATTTGTTTTCGGTATCATAACTCTCTGGTTCTCTCCTCAATTCCATCCTACGTCAGACTGGGATCTATAAATGCTAAATTCAACCGAGTGTGAATGACCAGTTGTTTTGGAAGGGGAGGGGCGGACTTAGGTCCGGCCATAGCCAGGAGAAGGGTTTCAAGCTTCTGGCTGACAGGACTCCATGCCAGTGTGTGGCAGGGGACACAGCTAATGGACATTTAGTTAACTGATTACACCGTGCAGCTCTCACCTTATAAAGAAAAGAGTTTAAAAAACAAAGAATTACAGGAAACTCTGGGGTTGCTGATTCAAGACACCCCATGAGACTACCCCTTTGCCATGGTTGTAAGGCTGGACACACCCCTATGCTAACCTCTGTGCTCTGAAGGGGCTCCTTGGAAAGAGACTTCTTCTGTCCCAGCCTGCTGCTGATATGAGTCAGGGGAGACTGCTTCCAGGAGGCTCATTTGTTGAGACTGTAGGATTGTTAGGAGGGTCTATTTGATACCTCCATTATGTAGAACGTTTTCAAACCTCTTGCCTCAGGATTGTCTTTGGGGGAGCTGCAGAGCTGCAACCAGGCTAAGCCCAGAGCAGGAGACCGTGAGACCTGCAATTCCAATACCGACAATTCCAATGAGCTGGAGCTTAACACTGATTATGGCCTCAATTTCATCAATGCAATTCTGTTTTGGGGGAAAAAAAGTCAGGAACAAAAACTGATTGTGTGAATCATTACCCTCATCCAATCCTTTGTATCACTACAGATCATCCTGTGAAGGCCTGAGGGATGTCCCTGGGTTTGGAGGTCCTTAGCATAGTATTTCCAGCCACTGTGGCACTCCGCTCTGGTCTAAATACAGAAAAGGGGAAAGGTGCTTGTATGTCCCTGAGAACTGCCAGTTCATTGATTTCCTCACAGTTCCCAAAGCCCCTGCCTTTAGGCCATGAATTACTCTAGTAGAGGGCTGGAGAGGGTGCTACTTTATCACTAGCTACTACATCCCACGCCCTGGACACTGGAAATCACCTCCGAACTGACCTCCCTGACTCCAATCTTGCTCCCTCTAACCTCTCCTCTATCCTTCACCACGGGTCCTTCTGATCCCCGGAGGCCCCCTCTCTCTGCAAGGACGAAGCCCAGCCTCTCAAAAGGGCACACGAAGACCTCGGTGATGGGGACCCAGTGCCCTCTCCATTTCCATCTCTTGCTAATCCTACTCTGCCCATCTGCTGCTATCAAGTCTTTCTGCACATTCTTCTTCCGCACCTCGGAAGTACTGAGCTTCACACCTTCTCACATGTGCTACTCCGTCTGCCTGGATTCTGGGCTTGGGGACACTCAGATTATATAGAGAGCTCGCATTTACTGAGTGCTATATGTTCCAGACACTTCTTATGTATGAATTCATAATCTGTAACATGCAGTATCCCATTTCATCTTCACAATGATCTTATGAGGTTGGTATATTAAATTCCCCATTTTACAGATGAGGAAACTGAGGCATAGAGAAATTAAGGAAGTTTCTTATAATCCTAGGGCTTATAAGCAGTAGAGCCAGGTTTGAATCTAGACTGTGATGCCAGAGCTCACCCTATTAATCACTATGCAATGCTGACTCTTCACATCCTAGGTGAGGTAGATTAACTTGACATTACGTTATGTTGAATTTGCAACAGTAGAGAGCCCCAGAATTGAAAATCACTTACCTAGGTTAAGACTAGCGGTCTTAAAATGGGAAGTTACCACAATGATAAACTCAAGGTCATAATTAGGTAAAAGTTGAAATTTGCACTATATTTTAGAGGACTACGTATTGATGTATTAAAATTTAATTAGCTTTATTCTTAGAAGACGTACTGTGAACAAAGGTCTTTGTTCTTTATGAGAATTCTCTCCTAAGATACTGCTATATCACACTTGAACAGAAATCAGATGCAAAGGTTCAAGGCTTCTTAGGGGGCAAAAAAATGTAAGTTCTGGAACTTTCTTACCGTGAGACCTGCAATTCCAATACCGACAATTCCAATGAGCTGGAGCTTAACACTGATTATGGCCTCAATTTCATCAATGCAATTCTGTTTTGGGGGAAAAAAAGTCAGGAATAAAAACTGATTGTGTGAATCATTACCCTCATCCAATCCTTTGTATCACTACAGATCATCCTGTGAGATTTAATCCATGTCAGCTTCTAATCACGTTTAACCCCTTCCTCTGGGATAACATCATCCTGACAACCTTAAAGCAAAAATGTAGTTTGGAGAAAAGAATACGACCCTCTCCTTTCGGTGGGATTTTCCTGTTTAGGCCAATCTAAACAGACCGGCCCTCACACCACCGCCCTCCTCCAGCTCTGCCCACAGGCCGCTCCTTCCCTGCCAGCTTCTCTTTGTGAAAAACAAATGAACAAGCACGGATTGGCTTTACTTAGTCACTAAAGGAATATGTGCTTATTGCAGAAATTTGCAAAAAGAGATGTGTAAAAAAAGAGAAACGTGTACTCCCACCACTAGAGATAATAACCAACATTGTGGGTGATTCTTGCACCCACAAACACACCCACATACTTAGTTCATCCTTTACATTCAATCGTGCTTTTGAACTTAATATTACAACTTCAAACATGTCTTCTTTCACTAAAAATTCTGTGAAACCATGATTCTTGATGGCTGTAAAACATTTCATCATGTGAATGTACCATAATTTAATTAAACAACCCTCTACTGTCACATATTAAGGGTCTATCCAACGTTTTGTTCTTATGAATAATACTGCAATGAATACAGTTGCACAAAAATCTCTGCCTACCTTTCGGATTCCTTTTCCATAGAATAAACTCCAAGAAGTGGAATTTCTAAATTGAAAGGCATGAACATACTTAACTCTCCAGTCTTACATAGCCATCCTGGCCTCTGAAACTATCATGTCAATTTCTCTGAAAAAGCTCATTTTACATCATTCTTGCCAAAACTGTATTATTATTAAGGAGACAAAACTTGGCCAATTTCATAGGTTAAATAACAGCATCTTTTCATTTTAATTAGCTATTTAATTTTTAAGATTACTTTTAAGTGCCCACATTTTTTATGTGTTTAATGATATTTTGGATTTCATCTTTTATGAACTCTTTTTGTGTGTGTGTGTTGTTGGTTTGAAGTCAAACTACTAGAAAGGGTGCCCTCTGTCTTCTTGTCTCGCTTCCTGCAGCCTGGGCTCTGTCCTTACTTGGTCCCTCGCACCAAGTCACCAGTTACTTCCTTAAAGGCAAATTCTATCAGCTTTTCAATAGTTACCTTGGTGGACCTTCTTGGGCTTTCAGCTCCCTACATAAACCGTCACATTTCTGCTTCTGTGCTGTGGCTTACTCTGTTCCCTCTGCAGGCAGGCTAACCCCTCCCACGCCCAGTGCTGGCATAGTCCTTCTCATTTTTAAAGATTTAGCTGGGACAGCATTACCTCTAGTCAGCCTCTGGTTCCCCAGCCTCTGGCCCCGCGCTGTGCCTTCCTCTGTTACCGCACTGTGTCCATTTCTGTGTCCACCTCTCCTATTAGCCTACAAGTTCCTTGTCAGTAGGGACTTTTTCTCCTTCATCTGTGTGTCCCCCATGCCCTGCACAAGGTAGGTAGTCGATCGATACTGAATCAAACTCAACGGCAGCCCTGGCCCTGGCCACCATTCCGTCCTCCTCACCTGTTGGCCTGGCTGCCCTCCCCAGTGTCCTTCTTGGGCAGCTCTCCTTCTGCCCACCCTTAAATGTTGCTGCTCCCCAGGGTTCTATCCTCATCCTTCGTTTCTTCCAAACCTAATGGTTCGAATCCAAATCTATGGCTCTGAGATTCCCATAAAGTACTGACACGCAAACCCCTCTCCTGAGCCACAAACCAGATTTTCCAACTGCCTACTGGATATTTCCACTTGGAAGTTCCACTGGCTTCTCAAAATCACCATGTTAAGCACGAAACTCATTTTTTCCCCATAATTGGCTCCTTCTCCTCCATTCTTTACCTCAATAAAATGACAGTCATCTAGGTAGGTGGTGGAGTCAGAAACCCAGCAGCGATTCTCCCGTCTTCTCTGATCTCTAACTGTCCACCGGTCCCGTAGATTTTGCTTTCTAAATGGCCTTCTCCTCCCAATTCCTGCCGCTCAGCCCGGCTTGTGCCAGTTACCAGCTCTTGGCTGACGATGAGGGTGGCAGCCTTCCCACACTGGTCTCCTGTACTCCTCGTCATTCATCTTCCATCAGCCCCCGACACTGTCACTACAGCAAAGCCAGCCAAATGCAAATCCCATCCCAGATCCCACCTTCAACGGCTTCCGAGGCTAGCAGCGCAAAGGCTAGACTTCTGGTTTCACAGGAGTATCCAAGACCCGTTAAGAACGGTCCCACCTCACGGAAGCACTCATCTCCCACAGGCACCTGGGGCTCCAGCCTCTGGCACTTACCTGGAAACAACGACCTCTCTTGCCTGCACGCTTTTGCCCTGTTCCCTCTGCCTGGAGTATCTATCCCACTGTCTTTTGTTTGCTTACTGAATTCCTAGTCATCCTTCAAAACTCATCTTAAGAATTACACCAGGCGGCCTCCCGTGAGTAGTGGAATCCTGTGCCCCGGGTGAGTCTGCCGTGCTCCCTCTGGGCCGCCCCAACTCTGCCGTGTGGCGTTGGTGCTCCCTCGCACGTCTCCCAGCCGACGAGAGCGTTTTGAGGGCAGCACTGTGTCTTGTTCATTTCATCCAGGCAGAGGACCCAATCAGTGTTCAATGGGCGACTCAAGACACAAGCTGGAGCTAGGATCTCACCCATCCCTCCACAGCTGAGGACCTAAGAGCATCTACAGCCCTGTTGCCACAATCCCAAGGTTTCCTCTCTCATTCCCACACGTTGTATCGGTGCTTTCCCCAGTTATTTCACTGCAGCTGTGTGACAAAAGTCATTAGTGATCTTCTAAGCAGCAAATCCAACAAATGATTTCCAGTCTTCATTTGCTTTCCCTCTTCCCAGCACTTACTGTGTGGACAAACCGTCTCTTCCCTCGGCTTCCTGGACGCCACTGTCTTTGGACCTGCCTGACCCTCTGACTCCTCCTTCACAGCCTCTTGTTCTCACTTCTCATCCCCAGCCTACCCCTTAAACGACAGTGCCCCTACTCCTCATTCTACTCACTCTCCCTGGGTGTTCTCACGCACTCCGATGGCTTCAGCTACCGCTGACATGCTAAGATGCCCACACCTGTGTCTTCATCGCAGTCTACTCCTAAGTCCCACAGGAACCTGGAGTACAAACTTGACCAAAATGGAAGTTGTCATCTGTCTCCTTTCCCTGTACTCACCTCTCTAGGTGAGTGGAGCCTCCACCCACCCAGTCACCCAAGCAGAATCTGGAAACCTTAGCCTCCTTCCCTTTACTCGCCACTTAGGCCCAGTAAGTCACCCAGTCCTGTTGATTTTACCTCCTGAACATCTCTTGCATCCTCTCCATCCCTACTGTTTGTGACTTGCCGTGGCCACTCTCTTACCAGGTGCCACAAGGCGGTCTGCCTTCATTAATCTCCAGCCTTCTATTCTACCCTTCAGCCCAGCAGCCTGAGCATTCTTCCTACAATGCAAAACTGATTATGTTCCTTCTCCGCTGAAAGCAACGGCGTCCTCAAACCTCCGGCTGTAAAATCATGCCTTTGCCTGCCTCTCCCACAACGTTGCTCACCATTCCCTTGGGGCTCCCTGTTCTCCTGCAGCCCTGGGGTTTCACACCACCATGCCTCTGCTTCTGCTGCTTTCTGGGCCTGGGAGGACCTTCCTCTGTCAAAACTCAGCTCAAGGATCCCCTCCTCTATGAAGCTTTCCGCACTCTACTGTGTTTCTGGGGTACCCTGTGCAGGCTTCTCACACATCACTATTGCCCTGGTTACTCTGCAAGGCCGCTGAGGGCAGGGACTGGGCCTTTCTCATTTTAGAGTTCCTGGAAACCGGCATAGTGCCTGACACACAGCACTTCATAAATGAGATATTTATCAGTGCTGTGGCTTGCATGAAGAGGTGTGGGGCAACCTTCTCAGAGCACACACCTCCAGCCCTGGTGAGCCTAATTAATGCCATAAGCATGCAGCATCATTACTGCCAGGTCAGCATACCATCATCCCTGGGTACCAAGGGACTGTGAGTAAGCATTGCTTCTCACCTATTTTACATGGAATAGAGCCGAGGCTCTGAAGCCACTGGGACAGGGCCTCCTAGAACCCCTCAGAGGTAGGACCTGAGCCTCCTGCCCCCACCCCAAAGGCAAAAACCACCTCACACTACAGGTAGAGTAGGAACCTTGGTAGAAGCTTACCTTGTGTCCTAGAAGCTCCTTCGGGCACGTGGGCTGGACCTGTTTGGAGCTTTCTTTTCCACAGCACTGAAACTAGAGAGTCAGAGAAGAGATTTAGGACGTGGGAGGGAGAAGCGGCAGCCGCAAGTCTGGGCAGCCCGCTAAGGACTGGGGCGCCCAGGCTGCGAAGCAGCGACAAGGCCTGGTCACTGCCACCCTGACTGCCATTTCTGGAATGAGAGTGAAGAATCACATGATCATGCTAGCAAAACAGGAAAACGACTTCTCTAAAGCCGTCTGGGTTTTATGATGGGAAGTGACTCAAGGCAACCCAAACAAGGCAAGAAGCTAATTGACGGTGTCTGTGTAAATTGCCGCCGTTCAGACAGGAGTTGGGGCTTTTGGAGTCCTTCTTTCAGACCGGGAGTCATTTAACTTGCTGTGGAGCTACAATTTTACGAGCTTCAGCAAGGGCTCATTAACTGGGGACCGTGTGGGAAGCAGAGAAGTGGCTACAGTGAGCTCCAGGGCTGACAGGCCAGGCTTGAAGACTGGCCAGCAAGCAGGTGTCCTGCCTTAGGGCTGGCCCCTTACACAAACGGACCTGTGTGCTGCTTGATGTCCTTGGGGCAGCAGAGGCCAAACCACACAAACAGGGGACACTTTCCAAGACAGTCTTGTCACAGACAAGAACCAGGTGCCTGAAAACACTTGGCCCAGGAGTGCGTAGCTACTTCTCCGTATCACAGCGTTTAAAAGATCAGAATGACTCTGGACTGGCCCATCTCTTCTATGAAAAGCCTTCCTTGATTAACTGCACGTAGCCCTGAGCATGCCACTGACAGCACAGTGCCACAGAAGGTTCCAGAAGGGAATGCAGCTATCTCCTGTGACCCTTCATTTTATACAATAACTGAGGGAGCTGACCGGGTCTCCAGGAGGCCAAGTACCTTGCTCGAGGTCACACAGCTGTTAAGTGGTGGAACTGCAGCTAGAAATGAGCATTTCTGACTTAAAGGTCACACTTGTTCCTGTTACACCACAATGCTACCCTTTGAGAGAGCCTGATATTTATTTGGGCTGCTTTCTCTGGGTTCTCGTTCATGCTCTTTTGTGTCTTTCGGGAACATATCTTGACTTCCTCTTGTGAACTCTGTGTGGCAGGCCTCTTTGTCTTCTTTTTTTTTTTTTGAGACAGAGTCTCACTCTGTTGCCCGGGCTAGAGTGCCGTGGCATCAGCCTAGCTCACAGCAACCTCAAACTCCTGGGCTCAAGCGATCCTTCTGCCTCAGCCTCCTGAGTAGCCGGGACTACAGGCATGCGCCA
>CAUYRT010087129.1:0-22001 GCA_963574885.1 Lepilemur ruficaudatus | reverse complement strand
GAATTAGGGGTCTCAATAGGGGAAAGGAATTCCTCAAAAACTGATTCATGTGATTAACTGTACACCTCGGTAAATTCACTGAAAATCATTTAATTGTACACTTAAAATGGAGTGTTGGTGGTACGTAGATACAGTAGGAGTACTATGTATGTACTCTCTGGACTACTTTGACAGAGTAGGTTTTTGAATGTAACAAGATAAGTCAACTTGAGTGGTAATATATTTTGGGAAATCACCTCACTACAAATTGCGAATGTAAACATTGTATTGTAAATGTTTTGTAGTTTTCCCCCAATAAAATTTTTGGGGAAAAAAAATAATCACATACATTCCCTGTAGTGATTAATTTGGAAATTATTAGATAATTAAAAGATTTCTAATTTTTAAAACATTTTAAAACATATGTATAACTTTACTTTCATTTTGTATATATAAGCTGGAATTTTTTTCATGTCTAAAATTTTGGGTACCTGTTTTTCTACTGTTGTACATTGAAGATTTCATGAGCTTTCTGTCTGTCATGAGTATCACAATGATAGAATAGGGCTCATATACTAGGCTCCAAATGCCTAGAAATTGTTACTTAATGTATTAAATATATACATAATATATATGCATTATGATTTGATTGAAAATCGTCACTTCTAAGAATTATTTCAGCTTTAAACCCCTGCATTACATTGGAAAATAGTTATTTGTGTGCTTTCCTCTTTTGTTCACTTATTTGCAAGCTACCTAAGTGATGGCTCTGTGTAGAGTCCATCTTCATTTATTCTGTGTAACTTACCACAAAGCTTTGTACACAGGAGTCAATTAGTAAAGGTCAATTAATGGAAACTAATTGTTCGATATCATCTTCCTTTATTTCCTGTAGTATGAAAAATGGTACACTGCTTTTAATTGCTTAAGAAAAATATTATACAAACAAAAATATAGTTGTTTACTGCTAAGACTCAATTTCCATGTAGATCTCCTGCTTTTGTCTACTATATTCCTTAATCTTGTCTTGTATATCTCAAATGATTAATATGATTTAGCATAATATTGAAAAAATACTATTTTGAAATGACTTGTCTGTAGTACTGAAGTTACCAAGTATTTTGAGTCAAAAATAAAGCCCATCTTATTACTAGCAATGATACAATGACATCAATAAATGTAATGATATATTTATTTTTTAAAAGTTTAGTCTATCCTGCATTGGCTTCCTGTAAATATCATTTTATGTATACATATATATATATTTATATATACTGTCCTTGATTTCTCTTTACTTTTCTTCACCTCATTTTGTTACCTATATGAAGCTACAGTGAAATTTCTTCACTTATAAAAGCAGATATTTATTTGGGGAAACACAAAATCCCTGAGTGTGTTAGTGAACTTTATCTTGGAGACTTTCTGATTTAATTGATGTAATCTGACCTTGCCATTAGTCTAGCTGGAGGCAAGCTATTTCTGTCTGCATTACTTTTCATTATTGCTTCCTTGTATAAATTCACTACCTGCTCCTCCGTATAAATATGTGACAAAACTGAAAACACAGTACAGAAAGTCATTCAATTTTCATCTGCTATTTTCCCACCAATGTTAACACACAACTGTGTTCTTTCTAATCTTTGCAGTTCAAAGATTGTTAACTCAACTGAAATTTGGAAAATCTACACTCTGACTTGAGATATAAGAGAAAATTGATATTCCTTATTTATTTATCTAATGTCCAAGCATCATCACCCGTAGTATAAATCACTTGAATTCCCTAGCAACATCCTTTGCAGTGGTGCCTAAGCTGATTATTAATTTACTGTCTTCTTCCTAGCTTCAGAGTGAAGGAGACAATCAAGTCATATATCACATAAACAATTAAAAACTATCCTTTGGCTGTAAGCTTTTTGAAATGATGAAGTGCTAGTCTGGAGTGAGCTGTCCTTGAATTACTTCCATTGGTAAGTATTAGACAGTATGATGAATTTTTTACAAGCCAGACATTGGAATGGTATCTTCACAGCTGTGTCAGCTGCCTATTTATCTTTATTATGGCCTAGAAACTGATAGCAAAAATACATTGTTAGTGCAGATATTACATTAACAACAATTATGGGCTTTATTATTTTTCTTAGAGATGAATGCAGTAAAAGTTGTGCTTTCACAGCAATGTCATTTCTATCTTTCCCCTTCCAAAGTTAAAAGGTAATTTCAATGTAAATATATGATCATGTTTAAAAATCAAATTATGATATTTTATGCTCAAAAGTAAATCCTTATGGGACCAAATGTGATTTTATAATCTGCCTTATAAAGTATAGATGGCTTCTTAAATATTTTAAAAATAGACATTTTTAATATTTTATATAGATACATCAATGTGTATCAGTGCAATGATAGTATCTGCCATCTACACAAAAACAGATTATCACTTATTTTGCATCATTTTTTCTAATTAATTTGAATTGAGAGTATACACTAATGTATTTAAAAAGTCATATTTTAAAGCAAAAGAGACAAGTAATGTAGCAAATCCTGAAGCAGTCATCATTGTATTTATAATCATATCAAAATTGTTTTGAACTGGAAGGAAGAAGACCACCCTGCTCAAATACATACACAGTGTATTGCAAAAGCAATCTAGCATAAAAATTCACTTTAAAAAAATTAAGGAAACAACTGCAATACTGAAAGGCTACATAACTTATGTAGGAGTTCAAAGCTAGTAGGTACTGAAACTGGTTCCAAAGGATGCTTTTTCAATTGAAATTTAAGACTCCTGCCAGGCAATCACTCTCCCTCTTAGGGCATATATAAGTCTCCGTCAGTTTCTGTTTACATCATGGCTCTAAGTTAACATCGAAGATATTTTCAGCAATATCCACAATTATTGATATTACACATTTAATGATTAACAAAATATAATGTGGATTTGCTCAAAGAATTTTAAACTATCACCAAATTACTATCATACTGACTAATGCTGTTTCTATGCAGATAAATAGAGCCAAGATAGTTAGCTACACAGACACACACATATATACATGCAAATACACATGTATTTGTGACATTCACCTCTAAATTATTTGCTATTCTGATGAAATACTATTTTTGACAAAATTATGTCCACATAAAAATTACTTAGAAGCAGTCAACCAAATTTGGAACCACCTGTGTTCATTGTGTACAAAATGAAATTGAAAATTTGAACTGTGAATAAAATAAACAAAGAGGCATGGCTTTTCATATATGAGTCTACACACCAAGAATATTTGATATTTAAGGAGCACCAAAGGTTATGCGCTTATAATGATAGTCAGATTAAGTTTTATATTTGTACTTTATAAGAATTAAAGTGCTTTCTGTTTTAATTTGTTAATCTGTCTTATTAAAAATACGCTTACCATGGTCAACATAACATAAAAACTTCTTCAAAGAACAAACTATGAGTTTGCTTTTAATAAAGGTATTCTACATCAGCATGGATTCTCACTTATTGTGTTCAAATTCACTCTATCTTAGGTTCATTTATCTCAAAATATCTTTGCTCATTTACTTTTTGCTCATCTCTGCAGCCCATTACTTTTATATCTGCAGACCCTGCATCACTATTTCTAAAGCCATTTCCACCATTAACATGCTCAGGGATTTTAAGTAATCACTCACCTCTTTGAAAAATATAACACATAAATCAAATTGACATCATTATGATGAGATGTATTTGACATAAAACAAATTTGTAAAATAAGCTCTCTCTACATAAAATGTTTCGCTAAATAACATCAGATTAAAATATTAATATTGATGCTAAATAAAATATACTTCTAGTGCCAGGTATTTTTTTTTTCTTTTTTTAAACAATATTTAGCATTCTATCAAATTTTAGTAATTAAAAATGTATATTTGATTTAGATAAATTATATTTCAAGATAAGTAGTCAATGCAGCTACAAAAATAAACAAATGGGACCTGATCAGATTATATACAAATTTTAAGATTGTTTTTCTATATTTCTGTGAATAATGTCATTGGTAATTTTGATAGAAATTGCATTGAGTCTGTAGATCACTTTGGGAAGTATGGGAATTTCAACAGTATTACTTCTTCCAGCCCATGAACATGAGTTGCCTTTCCATTTTTGTGTGTCCTCTTTAATTTTTATCACTAATGTCATATAATTTTTCTTGTGTAAATATTTCACCTCCTTCATTAAATTTATCCCTAAGCATTTTATATTTTTCATAGGTATTGTGAATAGAATTGATTTCTTTTTCAGTATTTTGTTATTGATGTATAAAACTACTACTGATATTTGTATATTGATGTTGTATCCTGCAACTTTACTGAATTTACTAGTTTTAACATTGTTTTGGTGGAGTCTTTAGGGTTTTTCTATACATAACATTATGTTGTCTTCAAATAGGGAAAATTTGACTTCCTCCTTTCCAACTTGATGCCCTTTACTTCTTTCTCTTGCCTAATTGCTCTTGCTAGGACTTCCAGTACTGTATCAAGTAAGAGTGATGAAAACTGGCATCCTTATCTTGTTCCAGAGTTTAGAAGGAAAGCTTTCAATTTATCGCCATTATTGTGTTAGCTGTGGGTTTCTCGTATATAGCCTTATTGTGTTGAGGTACATTCCTCCTATACGTAATTCGTTGAGAGCTTTTACCATGAAGTGATGTTGAATTTTATCCAAGCTTTTTCTTGCAGTAGATCTTAAAAAGGCCTAGTTTTATCTCTGGTCCACTAATTCTCATTTAATTTAGTAGGCATTGATATTATGAATTTATAGATATAGAAAATATGGCACAGAGAAATTAATAACTTACCAAAGTGGCAAAATTAAGGTAATAAACTGCAGAATCAGCATTGGAAGTCAGACTTCCTCAAAATCCGTAGAGTATTACTCTGGAATTTTGTTATAGAATAGTTATAGTTTATATTCTATAATTATTGTGAGTTATATTCTATCCATAATATTAGAATAGTTATATACTTATTTTCTATATGTTGAGTAAGAAAAGAGAAGCCTTGCCCACTTATTCTAATTGTCCCTAATTCAAAAGAAAATATGAATATTCCATCCTGTGTTGACAAAACTCATATGTCATCCATAAAAACATTAATAATTTTAGAGATAGAAGTCTTACAGTTTTAATAGTGTCTAAATATTAGTGAAACAGAAAACATTCCTTTTTTAATGCATGCATGTACCACTTAGGAGAAACAATGAATGCAACAGCCAGGTTCAGACTCTGCTCAAATCTTTCTTCATTCAAAGAAGAGCCTCTAAATGTTTCATTTTTGACCTCACTGATGACTATAAGTAATTTTATAGATATTTTGCCTGGAAATTTCAAGACACATTTTTTTTTGGTATCTCTAGTGCCTATTTGCAATGTTCCTAATGACAATGGTGAATTTTACCTGAGTACTGTGACCCAGATAAATGTTAGTCGTTAAGTAACCCCCAACCTTCTGCTTTTTGTTCCCTGAAAAGGCCTGCTGCCTTGAACTACCATTTTCAAATGATTTATGTAACACTCATGTATGTCCCCCTTGCTTACCTATGACAAAACTATAGAAAGCCTCCAAATTCCCATTTTTTGCTTCATAAATGATGAGCTGAACTGCATGGCCCCCCTGATTTATGAACATAAAATGCTGGCTAAAACAAAACAACACCAACAGCAAACTTTGGTTACATTTCTCTCCTTTCCCAGGTCTTTGACTTTGGTCATCACTCAACTCCTCCTAACAGCCCTTCCTGAGAATAGGCTGGCCTCAGTAAAATTTCTCAGATCTCCTATTTGATCACACCTGGTGCTTTTGTGGCCTTGTTCATGCCCTCTGTAAAAGAAAAAAAATATATACTTGCCTATACTTGAAATGCTTGCAGATCTGATGACCAGAATGTTCTCCCCATTGGAATACTGCCCCTCTTCTATTGCAGTAGTCCTTTCCTCTCTTGCAATAATCCTTTCAAATAGGGTCTCTCCTTATTTAGTCCAGATTTGATTTTTTTAAACAATGATGAAAAAAAGTGGAAACGTAGCACCTTCATTACCGTTAGTATGTAAGCTTAAGCTCTATGATAAAGTTTATGAAGACGTGTTAATACTAGTGCTGAAAAGTGCAATGAATAAAAACAGCAGGTGTTGTCTAAGCCTGGCTGTAATTGTGGTACCAGAACAAGGTAGGATGCTTCTTTTTCCTCTGTGAATATAGTTAACAGTCTTTATAAACCTAAAGAGAGAATGCAGCTGGTAATAAAAGGTCATTTTAGTAATATATTTTAGCTGCTCAAAGATAAATTGTGGTTCCTGGTCCACAATAGCATTATAACTACCTTGTGTCATTTGTGAAGAGCAGTTGACAGGTGGTACTTATTTTTCTGAATAACCACTATGAAGAAACATGAATACCTTTCTTAATAAAATGAATACATTTTGATAGCACATTTTTCAAGGAATTTTATATCCACATGTAGAAATAAAAGGTATGTAACAATGTACTTTGTGGTAATAGGGGACATGGATTTTGGTAGGAAAAATGTTATTAATATTATCCCAAATAATCACCAAATGACCCATAAAATAGTCAATGTGTGAAATTTTATATTTTTTGGAGGTGATGAGGGGACTAAAAGGACTAAGTGCTCTGATCATCAGATTTGCAAGCATCTCAAGTATTAGGCAAAGGTTAGGAGAGGGTTGTTGCTAGAAGCTAGAAAGGCAGACAAATTTAGATTCAGTCAAAAAAAGCTAAGAAAATTTTAGAGGCAAATGACATGCCATTAGTCTAGTTTGTGCTAGTCATAGCACAGAGAATTCTAGGCAATGGAAAAAGTCATACATGCCAGAATGTGGGCTTTTCCATCCTAAGAATTTCTGGTCACTCAGAAGCTCTCAAGAAGAGCGTCCTAGTATTCATGATCTCAAGGAAATGTTTACCAGGAAAAAAACCTTTCTTCTCATGGGTGGACCATCCCTGACCCAAGTTACTGCACATTGTGATAAGTAAGAAGCACTTTCTAGGACATCCAGATAATATGATTTCAGGAGCTCTTTTGTAGTTCAAATATTTGTCTGCTTTTCTCAGTAATAAGCCATCATTTCATGAAGCATAATTTTTTTTATCATTCTATATTAAAATCAAAGTAATTAGGATACAAATGCATGATTTACTCTGTCTTTAGACATGCTCAGATGAAATTGATTTGTATAATGTTGACTCCTCAATTTTCTTTGTGTCTTTTTCTGACACTCTTGGCAATTTAGATATTGGGCTGCATGATTTCCCCAAGTCTCTCATCTCTTCTTTCATACTTCCCAATTCTCTTTCCTTTGAGAGTAATCCTCAATTAAAAATGCTTGCTGATTTGTTTAATTTCAACAGTATCCATTTTGCTATTTAGCCTAAGTATTGATGAGTTGTCTTTATTTTATTTTTAAAAAACCCTAGTTTTATTTTATGGCATTACTGTATTTGTATGTTTATGTATGTTTAAAGCCGTAGTTATTTTAAAATCCGATTTTGTAACTTTGTTTCTTTGTGTTTAATTGCTTCCCTTCACTGAACCTGCTGTTTCTCTGTTATGGTATCTGCTTTCCTCAGTCCTGCTTCATCAGTCTTGATACTGTTATGTTGGGACTCCCTGCCGAGAACTGAGACATTCTACATTTCCAGAACTTACTGTTTGCATTAACATGCCTCTCCTCCTCCACTGACTTCATCAACTTAACTTCAGTATTTAGTGTTACAGCAAACTCTGGTCCAAGAAGATTAAAATTGCAAATGACTGTATTTTTCATCCCAGGAATTTACTGAATGGCATATGTCAAGACCTTTTGAATAATTTGCCTCAGAATTCTCTCCTCACTGTGTTTACAATTCTAAGCAAGTGTATTATGATTTTTGCCCAACCCTAACCAAGTCCATACATTGTAAGACTCACCTAAATCACATTTCAAAATCTCAATAAATATCTCTTCCCCTCTGCTGAGGTAGTATTCTCCTTTGCTGTGGTTAAGAAATGAACTCAGCTTTGTTTCATCAAGTTGTTTCGGTGGTATTTTAGTGAGTCAGCATTCAACATTGGCTATGATTGAACAAAATTGTTAATTTTGGGAGCAAGGACAGTGTTGAATGTTTTGTGCTGTTTTCAGCAAGAGTAGAGTCAAGGAAGCCCTGCCACTCAGGGAGATGTCTGATCATTGAGGGATTTCCATTTCTTCTGTATGATACCAGCACACAGAGATTGACTTTTTTCTATCCTCTCCAATACCCCATACTCACTGCTTTCCAACTGGAGTCAGACAGCAGTGTTCAGGCTCACTCTGTAATTAGACAACCACTCATAAACCAGAAATTTAAAAACCATAATTAATTTATATTTAATTGTGAATCAATTCTAATTAAGTATAGAGTGTTAAAAAAAAGTGCAAATAATAGAGTATCAAATCTTTTTTTGATTTATAGACAGGGTATGTGATAGAAGAAGTCCCAGAAAATGGTTACTAACGGAAAAGAAAATGATTATAGAAAGTAATTCCGTCAGAGGATAAGCCTCAAGGAAGTCATAACCTTGATTAAAATGGGCCCAATTTATTTTGACCTCGTTGGGGAAGAAGCTACTGATGACTTTCCATCATAAAGCTACTCATAGAGACAGCTGTTTTCATTATGAAAATTTATTCAATATTTGAATGAAATAATTTGGTTTTAAAGGCATTTTTTTCTTTGAGGAATCATTGTATTATGAACCTTGATTTTTTTCTGAAACATTTTCCGTAAATAATACATATACTATACTTTATAAAATACATGAAGTTTCACTTTGTAATATGCATTACAAAAAACAAAAACAAAACAACAAAATCATACACAGTTTTTTCTTTCTTCCTTCCATTTTTAAAATCTCATTTGCTACTACTTATTTTATTTATTGATGCACTGATAAATACAAGTTCCCAAAGATTTAAGATGGCTTATATAACTATTAGCAGGAAGATCTGTGTTTAGTCTTGATTGTCTAAATCATCTTTCTTAAAAGAAAACCTTTTGTAAATGCTTAGGTTAATACAGTTAATATTCCACATATTCAGCCTCATATAACTCAGGTCAGTCTTGAAAAGTGACAATTTAATATGGTGTCTTCCAAAGCTGGATGATTTGTCTGTTTAGATATAATTCTAGGGAGGTCAGAACAACCTGAAACCCTCAGTCTTCATCATTAGTTATTCTTGTATTTGAAAGCAGTTTTTGATCTTGAACTTATACTCTTACTGCAGCATTTTAATTCACATAATAACATCATTTGAATATAGTTATGATGCTTTAATAGGAATGCAGAGGATTTTTAAAAAATTTTTATTTCTTATAATTTTCTTCCTTAAATAATTGCCATTACATTCCAGTGATTTTTTATGATTTAATTTTTTATATTAATTAACATTTTAAATAAATTTTGAAACAATGATTAAATAAGTGAACGGCACATTATGGCACCTTAAGAGTTCAAATCAGTGATGGAGATAGCAAGCAACTTGTATTTGCGTATTCCTCTATAGTTTGTTTGGTAACTTTAAAATATCATGCTTGCATTTGTATTGAGCTTATCCCTCTGATGTAGTTAAAATCAATAAAGTGATTTCCACTTTTAAAATGAATAAACTAAAGCTCATCTTAATCAGATCAAATTGCTGGCTGGTAGAGTTGAAAGTGATTCTTAGATATTACTCTATATCTTAATTGTTCAATTATTACCACAATTACTTACACACAAACAGAACTAAGTAGAAGTACTATTTCTTTACTCTTGATGTTCTGAAAGTGGAGATTGCTTTACTTTCCTATTCAGAACTCTTTGTGGTTTTTCAGTTTAAGAATACGTTTTTTTTTTATTTCTGTATAAAATTAATTTGTTTCTATTTGAAGACAGACTTTCTTTTTCTTATTCCCCGGTGTTTCTTTAGATATATATTCAGACTTTTATTCTATCTAGCTGGTGTAAGCATCATCTTAAACTCACTGTAATATATTCTTGGTATTTTTCCAGATTCATTGGCCAAATAAAGTAATTAACAAGTAACTAATTTTGTAACATATAGTTTTTTAATTTAAATAGCAATATTAACCATTTCTAGGATTTACATATTTTTAAAATGTTCTAGGTCTATGAACAATTTCTTTTTTATCTCTTTGAATAGTTTAACTATATGTATTGCAACATAAATTTTAAGCCGTTATATATCTGTAGATTCTTGAATGTGAATTTTCCTTTTTTTCTGCTAACTCGCTTTCAGAAGAAAGGAAGTATTTCTGTGCTTTATAATTTTCTGTGTGAACAATTCTTCAAAGAAATTGTCTGCAGAAGAAATCTCACATGTTGCCACACTGTAGAAGCATCTATGGGGAATGGGAGTGCATTTATCTCTGCTGGGCACTGTGCTAGGTTGTCCAATATCAACTTGGCACCAACCTCACCACTCCTTTTGAGGTTTTCTCTGCACTATTGAGGAGAAGCAGGGAACTTCCTTTTCTAGAACCCCTTTTCCTATAATCTTTTGGGTTATCTCTATCAATAAGAAAAACAAATATGATATTTAGAAAGTATTTTATTCCAGTCTTGTGGGCAGATTGAAGAGTCACAGCAAGTTCTCAATAAGAAGGAGAGAAGCACCTACTTTGGTCCACTGAGAAGACAGTTGATAAGAACTTTTAACAAGCTAAGGTTTGAAAACCATCTGATTTGGTGCTTAAGTAGAAGACTTTGATATTTGCTTTCCTTACCTCCCACCTGTAAGGAAACAGTGGGAGTTTGGCAACTTACAAATGCTGAGTTTGGCAACAGTTCCTCTGACTGTAGCTCTCCCAGCTCTCCCTACATGTATTCCAATGCATTTATTAAGCCAATTATTTCATTATTTTGTTTTCCTGATAGAACCAAAATTAATACAAGTCTGTACAGAAATCCTTTCAGTCTAAACAATTTCTGTGTTAGTTTTTTGTTATTTGTCACAAAACTATGGGGCTCAAGTTTAGGCTTCTGTTTAGTCACAGCTGATGCTGTTTCAACTCATCACCTCTCACATCCGTCTGCTTCCTGGGAAGAGCTGACAGTGTGTCCTTCCTATTCACAGAGAGGATTGTTTCTTTTGGTTTTGTTATGGTCTGTGGTCTTGTCTCTGTCATCAATTCATGGGCATTACCCAACACATTTGAATTCCATAGCCCCACATCTATAGTGACCAGATAAATTTTCATCCAACCCAGAAAAGTATCTGAGAGTATCAAGGAGTGCTGTTAATTAAGCCAGTACAATAGGCATATACTGGAGCATCCAGGCAAACTAGATCACTTTAAACATATGCCACACAGCCTTCACCTCATTTGCTTATTTGTTGCTAGGGCATCTGAACATCTCCTTTTCTTAATTTCAACCTTGAGACACTCTGTCTCTCTCTGTCTTTGTCTCTGTCTCTCTCTCTCTTTCTCTCTCTCTGTGGTTTGAACGTGGTATCCCCTCCAAAATTCATCTCAAAACTTAACCACCAAGGTGATGGTATTGGAAGGTGGGGTATCTGTGTTATGATTAGGTCATAAAAGGTCATGAGACTCCTGCCTCATGAATGATTCATTTATGATCCTTAGAAAAAGGGCTCACTCTCTTCTGCCATGTAAGGATGCATTGTTCGTCCCCTTTTGCCCTCTGCCTTCTATCATGAGATGATGTAGCAAGAAGTCCCTCACCAGATGCTGAAGCTTTGACCTCTGACTTCAGAACTGTGAGAAATAAATTTCTGTTCTTTATAAATAACCCAGTCTTAGATATTTTGTTATTGCAGTACAAAGAAATATTACACATTATAATTGTCATTTGTATGTTTCAGTAACAGATATATCGCACTCTATGTATCTCTGTATTTGTTATATATGTTACATATTATGTATTTTATATGCAATATATATTTTATATGTTTTATTGAGCATTTGTATGTTTCAATAGCAGAACCGTAGCACTCTATCTTCTAAGCCAACATTTGCTCGATGGTTCCTTCCTTTACTAATGTGCACTGCTTTTTTGGGTAATATTGATAATCAACACAATAGATCTCCTTATACAATTACAAGTGTATAAAAAAGATTTAAAATAATCTGTCACATCACTTATACTGAGAACATATTTTAGTAGAAAATACTAACCTTTAATAACCATACAAAATACTCTAAACTGAAGACCTAGAAATGTAGGTCCCAATTCTTACTCGGCTTCTAACGAGATTTATGAGTGAGACAAGTTCCTAAACTTCTCAGTATTTTCCTCCTTTGTAAAGTGTGCATTTAATAGTTGTTGGTACTGAATATCTCTTCCACTTTAAGGATTCAAGTCCATGATTCAAACAAGTGTGTTATTTTTGTGTGTACAGAAGAACACACATTTCAGAGACTGTCTTGAAACTAGAGGAAATGATATTTGCCCTTTTGATTATGATTATGTGACCTCTTTAGACCTCTTGTTTCTTGCATCGTCCTATTCTTTCACTAGTGTTCTAAACATGGAATACTTGCCTTTGACAGCTCTGTCAGTTTGTGAGCTAGACTACAAAGCCTACTCAGGGTTCAAAGACTGTCAAGGATGACAACCCAAACTCAGCTAAAATTGCTGTCATTTCAGTTTACCACTGTCCCAGCAAATAAGGAATACAAAAGATATATCAGACAAGGGTGTGCATGGGTGATAATAGATGCCCGGTACCTATCTACTTAGGAACTTAATGAAAGAGACAGAGACAACATTTTTTGTTCGATGTATTCCAATTACAATGAAAATTAAACAGGCCAGTAAAACAAACAAACAAATTGCCAACAGACTTTTATAACCTTCAGGTACACAGAGATCATATCTTTACCAAAAATAGAGTCTGTGCTACAAAAGTTTCATACTTCATTGGTGTTTCAACCTGCTTAATTTGGACCAAAAACAACCTTAATCATGGCCAATTGCAGTATTTTTGATAAACAGACATCAGTTTGCAAAGCTACTACACTTATTTTTTAGACAACTTAAAGAAACATAAATGTTAAATTTTCAAAGCAATGATAGGGTTAGCTTTGAGTATTGCTGGGTGAGGACTAGATTATAGTTATATTTTAAATAGAATTTTTTATTTTAATAAACTAAAATGACAAATTACATATGCGACAGTCTTGGATAAACTTAATTAAAAGTAATGACAATTATAACAGTTATAGGTTCTAATATTAGTAAATAACTATTATAATATTTATAACCATGTGAATGTTAGATGTCATAAACCATGTTATTAAGTGATGACTAATTTAGCTATAATTTAATAGGTCAATCATAATTATATTAATTATTTTGAATTACGTTTTTCTATTAACAAAATAGTAAGAGATGCATAAAGAGGATAAACTGTATGTGTCTTACATATAAAACGGGTCTTCAGTGTATTCAAAATTATTGAATTCATTCAGAGACAATTATTCACAAAGATGGGTGTGTATGTTGGAGATGCTTGAAAAACAATATACTCACTTAAAATTGGAGGGCACTGACTAGGAACACAGTTTGAGGAACAAAGATCTATAATTAGTGGATATTGCAAGCCTGACTTACTGATTTTCCTACATACATCTGTCTTTTTTAACCTTGTTAACATGTGTGGAAAAGTAAAGCCGACCACAATTTCTTTGACCCTTTTCCACCAAGAGGTGAAGGTGAGTTGATTTCCCTTCTCCTTGAATATGGGAGGTTTCTGTGAGTGCTTTGACAGATAGCATATGTCAGAAATAATGCTATGACAATTTCTAGGCTCAGGCCTTAGGAAAGTGACAATTCCTACTTTCTACCTTTTGGAATAATCTCTCTTAAAATCCAGCCAAATCCTGGGAAGAGCCCTAGGTAGCTTTGAGGAGAGGCCCATTAGGAACACAGCTGAGATTTGTTGATATCCACTCTGGCTGAGCTTGCACTAATAAGGAGACCTCCTGGAAGTGAATTCTCCAGACTTGAGCCGTACCAGTGACACCCTTTGGAGCAGAGAGGAGCCATCCCACCCAAGCCCTGCAGAATTGCAGATTAGTGATCACAGTAAATAATTGTTGTTTTATGTCACTAATTCTTGAAGTGGTAGCTACACAGCTATAACCAGAACAACTTTTACAACCTCATGTTACTTTCTGTATGCTTCTTGCAATTCGATGATATACAGCATTTCTTTTGTTAACTTAGAATATTTTTCAGTCTCTATAACTGAGGTTTAGCTAAAAATATCTGAAGTTTTCGCTTTTAACCAATTTTTCTATAAACATTATATATACTGCTAATATTTGTCCATTATTTAATGTAAGGATGCTGGAGATTTGCAAGGATATGTAAAATTCTTCCCTCTGAAATATGAGCATTCAAATATAATTAAATTTTTTCTAGGAACAACTTGGCTGCTAGGACATATCACATTTTAGGTAAAGAATTACATATGAAACTAAAAAGAACAAATAGAAAAGATTACAATTTTATTTGTAATTTTGCCTAATCTTATTATGTGCTATTATGGTAAAGGCAGAAGGCTGAACTGAGAGGGATGTGAACTTTTTTGACATCTTATTCTTTCATCAAAGTTACGTTATTATATGCTGATGAAATACTTCGAGGTAAATAAAGTTTCCTAATACTCTGCAGGCCAATATATTTGCCACTAGTATAAATTACTCTGGGAAGCCTACCTACATGACTTCAACTGAGAGAGAGAGAGAGAGAGAGAGAGAGAGAGCGCCATGGAATTAGAGACTGTACCAGCAATGAAATTAATCACTTAACTACAATTTTAAAAAAATATTTTATCTAAAAACTGATGCAGAATTTTGTATATAAATTTTGTGTACATCATTTTAGAATGTTCCCAATGCATAGTCAAGCAAATTGCTGTCTCTGCCTATTACACACACACACATACCAATGCTGTATCCTTCCAAATATTTAAATAGGCTTTTAGTTTGAAGAATTATAAATCCGCTCTCTTCTTAGACTCCTTTAGGAATCTGGAACCAAAGAATATACTGGACAGAAATTCATCATAAGAATACTTGAATTACAGCAAAGAATTTATTTTAAACAAACCTGTTTAAGAAGTTAGTATTAAAATTGAGAACTGTCCACGGCGTTAATTAAATACAGATTGATATATATGTAAAGTACCTCAAATTTTCTACCCTGCTTTCAGATTTTTATACTACTTGGAATAAAATGGAGCATAAGAATTTTTCTCTAAGAATTCATTTTCCTCAATAGAACTTTGGAGAACATTTATGGCTACTGAATGTTTCTTTTGAAGGACATTTCTTTTGAAGAGAATATATTTTAAGAAGCTTGCAAATGTGAATTTTCCCCATCTTGAATATACTTTTAACTTAAATTTCTTTACATATTTCCCTTTTTGTTTCTAGCCCTTTCTGTCTTCCATCACTAAATTTTGGACCTAGCCAACACTCTGTTTCTCCTTTCTGTTTTTCACTTGTTTCTTAAGCTTATTTTCAAAAAAATACTAAAAACAATAGAAAATAAATGAAAGCCTTGTTTTTAGTTTACAGCTGGGATTTTGCACAGCATGTAATACTAACTGCATCTGTGCAGAAATACCACCATATGGGCGGGAGGGGAGTCATTTAATTTAGTTCATATGCATGAAGTAAGTGAAGAGTTGACTATATTTTAAATCTTACCAAAGCTAAGCAACAGCAGAACTAGGAGAAGAATCCAAAAAGTTTCATAATCAATTTTATTTTCTTTCTAGTAAACTATACCATCTTTTAAGGCTGTTCACTTGTACACTACAAATTATATGTCTTCTTAATTTGAAAATGTAATTTTAAATGTATTTATTTTTATGAATATTAGAGTAAAGAATATATTTTATTTACAATTTTATCTTTGAATTTATATCTTTGAATTTCTTTGGCAAAATGTCTTAAATACGCTATTTCAGAGGAAAGTAAAAATGTATGTAATACTTGAAAATGACATAACCATTTCTGAAAAAGAAATCAATGTGTATTGCATGAATAAGGATACAATTTTAATCTAACTCTAGCTTATATAACTTAGCTGATGCAAGCCTGTAGAGATTTAAATGAAGTTTATGATAGTTGAGGCTGGCAATTGAGACACTGGAGAAATATTTATCTCTCAGAGATAAAGGGCAGAAAAGATTGAACATGAGAAGGACATCTCAAGAGTAAACATAAACCTAACAGGGAAATTTATGTTCATCATTTTTAATAATGAAGCCATAACAATATTCTACTTTACAAAAAAAAATATGCAAATTATTTTAGGTGATCTTTGAGCAAATAAGCCTTCAGTTTCTTCATTTATAATATGGGGTTAAGAATGTCTACCAGGTGGAATCACTGTGAATATTAAATGAAAATATAGATATATGTTCTGTACCTTCTTGGAGAAGAAATTTTAGAAATGGTGGATTCACTATTCTTCTGTTTTAAACAGTGTTTATTGCTATAGAAAAATGTCTTCTCTCTGAATTCTGTCTTAATTATAAAAGAAACATTACAACCATAAGCTCATAGTAAATTATGTAAAATGTAAAATGATAGAGACTCACATTTCTTACATCTATTAAAAAAGGGGATACTTGCACACAAAAAACTATTCTATTAGCAAATCCGTAATGTTGATTTTGACATGGCAATATCTACATACTAGAAGAGCTCTTTCAATGATATTGCATGAAAGCAACCAGTAGAATTAGTCAACATTTTTCGTTGCCATGCTGGTGATATTTGCTGTAATTTCTAATTTAAAAGAATAGTTCAATAAACTAATGAAAATGCTAGTGAAGACAGTCACTTATTCTATTAACATTAAAATAAATGGCTTACTTAAAAAAGGTGAATCATTAAATAAAGTGCTACCATATTACATACAGATAAGGCTACTGTAAAAGTAATGGAGGTAAAGTTTACTGAATATCCAGATTTTTAACAAGCCCATGCCTTTTTGGTTACTTCATAGTTGTCTTCAAATGTTTTGTGCAACATTTTAAGTCAATAGATCAATTGTACATTTCAAAATAGCTAGAAGAGAATAATTTCATTATTACTAATATAAAGAAAGGACAAATATTTAAGGTAGTGGATATCCTAATTACCCTGATTTGATAATATGAATGTATCAAATATCACATGTAACCTGAAAATATGTACATGTATCATGTATCAAATAAATAAATAAAGCATCTTCCAAAAATCTATAATATATGCCTGATCTATTAGAGAAAGATTGTGTGGCCTTGGAATTGTTTAAAATTTTTAAATAGTGAATGAATGAAGATAGATCGATAACTTATGTTATCTTTTGTGACTATCCTGGTGAACATACTAATTACCAAACCCAATTTGGTAAGATAAAAATATAAGAATACTTGTTCTACATATCTTATAATGTATTTGTATATTTTTAAGTATTTAAAATGTGTTTAGGATCCATAAAGGAACAAAAGAATTTGAATAGTATTAAGGAAAAAAGTACAGTGAAGATCATACTTAGTTTCCACTCATGTATCATGAAGAAATTTTTTTCCTGCAATGTTCTTGTCAGTTGGTCATCAAGACATCGTTTGACAGAATATTTCAATCACAATTGAGGGATATATTCTAGTTTTTGGTTGAGTTGTACATATTAGGACATAAGCCATATCCTATCATTTTGCATTTCATTATAAGCAACCTAACCATATATTTAGGTTACACAGATGGTAGAAGAGAATACTGTGGAAATGTCTAACAGGAAAATCTAATATCTTAAAATATAAATATGGCTGTAAATTTTTTTTTAAAAAATTAACTTATTCTATATTTTATTTCAGAAGGCAGAATTACAACAGCTTTAAATACATGTGGAAGAGGCTGGGCTCGGTGTCTCATGCCTGTAATCCTAGCACTCTGGGAGGCCGAGGCGGGCGGATTGCTCAAGGTCAGGAGTTTGAAACCAGCCTGAGCAAGAGTGAGACCCTGTCTCTACTATGAATAGAAAGAAAGAAATTAATTGGCCAACTAAAGATATATATAGAAAAAATGAGCCGGGCATGGTGGCACATGCCTGTAGTCTCAGCTATTCGGGAGGCTGAGGCAGGAGGATTGCTTGAGCCCAGGAGTTTGAGGTTGCTGTGAGCTAAGCTGACGCCACGGCACTCACTCTAGCCCGGGCAACAGAGTGAAACTCTGTCAAAAAAAAAAAAAAAACTATATATATATATATATATATATATATATATATATATATAAGAACTTACCTGCAAGGAATTTTGACTTAAATAAAATGGAAGAAAATGCAAAACAGAATCCAAATAAAAGACATTCATACCCACATCTGAGGGATGCGGTGAGCATTGTGGAGGGGAGGGGAATACCTCTAATCCTTGCTAGCAAGAGGCAAAGATATAAAATGTAACCAAAATGTTTGTACTCTCATATTTTCCTGAAAAAAAAAAAAGACATTCATGTTGGCTGCTTTTGATTGAAATTTGAGCCCATGCATCTAACCAAAATTGAGGGGCAGGCATTTATATAGTATTTGACTCACATTAATGGTTGAATCCTACTGTGATGATGCTTTTGTAGGAATTCATGAGTGAAAGGGGGATTGGTCACCCAAAAACACCCATTCATCTCATGTTTTTAGGACTTAATTATGAGATTTTCTTTTTTATTAATTAAGGAAGGGTTGCAAGTGTTTCAAATATGACAATTAGATTCTTCTTAATATCCAATTATAGCAAAATTTCATGCTTTTTAAAATCTGTGTGTCTTGTGTTCCTCAGGGTTTATGATAAATGGATAAAGTATTTAATATCTCTTCTGGAACATTTGAAATCATATTTCTTATAGATTTTATTCTTCACTTTTCGCCAACATCAATGATTTTTCTTCTTTCCTTTTTTCTTGTGTGAATCAACATAATAACCACTCTTTCAGGTGATAAATGTGTGGTTGTCTTGAAGGAAGTGATAAATATTTCCAGGTACATATGTGAATATGTCTACTGGAAGGTAAACCTGATTTATTAATGTTTCTCATTTTTAGTCTCTTCACTTTCCCACATTTATGCATTTATTATTACAAAGCTTTTAAACATATACATCCTATTGATAATGTCTTTAACATCAGGAAAATAAGCTTCTATGACACACAGAAATTACAAACTAAAGAATGGTAATTTTAAAAATTGTATTTTTGTAGACTTCATTTATTTAGAGCAGTCTTAGGTTCATAGCAAAATTGAGAGGAAGGTACAGAGAATTACTGTATATCCCCTGATCTCACATATGCATAACCTCCCTGTTATCAACATCCTCTGCCAGAGTGGTACAGTTGTTAAAATCGATGAACCTATATTGACACATCATCACTCAAAATCTGTACTTTACGTTAGGGTTTACTCTTGGAGTTGTGTATTCTTTAGATTTGGAAAAATGTATATTGACTTTTTTTTTTACCATTGTTTTATCAGACACTTTCAATGCCATGAAAATCCTCTCTGCTCCACCTATTCTCCCCTCTTTTCTCTTCAACTTTTGGCAACCACATATCTTTTTTCTGTCTCCATCGTTTTGCTTTTTTCCAAAGTGTCATATAGTTGCAATGATATAGTATGTAACCTTTTCAAGTTGGCTTCTTACACTTAGTAATGAGCATCTAAGTTTCCTCTGTAGCTCTTTGCAAATTGATAGCTCATTCCTTTTATAGTGCTGAATAATATGCCACTGTTGGGATATACCACAGTTTATCCATTCATCTACTGAAGAACATGTTAGTCGCTTCAAAATTTTGGCTATTATGAATAAAGCTGCTATAAACATAAGTGTGCAAATTTTGGTGTATATTTTCAATTTTGGGGGGGAAATACTAAGGAGCCCAGTTGTTGGATTGTAAGGTGAGAGTATGATTAGTTTTGTAGGAAGCTGCCAAATTGTCTTACAAAGTGGCTGTACCATTGCATTCCCATCAGCAATGCATTAGCTTTCTTGTTGCTCCATATCTTCTCTAGCATTTGATGTTGTCAGTGTTCTGGATTTTGACCATTCTCATAGTCTTACAGTGGTACATGCACAACATAGAGACATTGTGGGTTCTATTCTAGACCACTGCAATAAAGCAAATGTCACAATAAAATGAGTCACACATTTTTTTTTATTTCCCAGTGCATATAAAAGTTATGGCAATACTATGCTTAATTTGTTAAGTGTGCAATAGCATGGTATCTAAAAAAAAGTATATACTTTAATTAAAAAGTATTTATTGCTATAAAATTGTAACAATCATCTGAGCCTTCAGTGAGTTGTAACCTTTTTTTCTGGTGGAGGCTCTTGCCTTAATATGGATGGCTGCTGACTGTTTAGGCTTGTGGTTGCTGAAGGCTGGGGTGATTGTAGCAATTTCTTAAAATAAGACAACAGTGAAATTTGTCACATCAATTGAATCTTCCTTTCACCAAAGATTTCTCTGTAGCATCTGATGCTAATTTGATAACATTTTATCCAGAGTAGAACTTCTTTCAAAATTTGAATCAATCCTCTCAAATCCTGCCAATGCTTATAAATTAAGTTTAAGTAAAATGCTAAATCCTTTGCTGTCATTTCAACAATGTTCACAGCATCTTCACCAGGAATAGAGTCCATCTAAAGAAACAACTATCTTTGCTCATCCATAAGAAGTAAACTTTCATTCATTCAAGTTTTTCATGAGATTTCAGGCTCCACTTCCAATTCTACTTGGCTTTCTAATTTTGCCCCATCTGCAGTTACTTCCTTCACTGAGATCTTAACTCCCTTGAAGTCCTCCATGAGGGTAGGAATCAACCTCTTTCAAATTCTTGCAATTGTTGATCTTTCAAGAGCAGGTTGTTCAACTTCCATGTATTTGCATAGTTTTTTATTTCTTTATTGAACTGTAATTTACATATCATGCCTTACTCCATTTTAAGTGTACAATTAAATGGTTATTAGTAAATTTACCAAGTTGTACAGGTATTCACATAAATCAGTTTTAGAGGATTTCCTACCCCCTATTGAAACTGCTGATACCCATCCCCAAATACATTTCAAGCATGCCCCTCCCCTTCATAGTGCTCACCACATCTCTTGGATGTGGGTCTACCCTCCACTCCCCAAATTCCTAGTGAACACTCCCACCATTTGAGCACCATAGTGTTAATCAGTCAATACCAATTTGATGGTGAGTACAAGTGGGGCCCATTCTTTGGATCTTGTGTCACCTCACTTTGAATAATGGGCTTAAGCTTAATCCAGGATAATACAAGAGGTGCTAGCTCACTGTCATTCCTTACAATTGAGTAAGATTCTATTTTAAATATATACTAAATTTTAACAATCCACTCATGAATTGACGGGCTCTTGGGTTGTTTCCATGACCTAGCAATAGTGAATTGTGCTGCCATAAACATTTGGGTGCAGATGTCTTTATAAGAGAATGTCTTATGCTCTTTTGGGTAGATGCCTAATAATGCTATTGCTGGATCTAATGGCATTTCTATTTTTAGCTCTTTGAGGATCTCCAAATTCTTTTCCACAAAGGTTGCACCAATTTGCAGTCCCACCAGCAGTGTAAGAGTGTCCGTATCTCTCCACATCCTCGCCAGCATTTGTTTTGGGATTTTTTGATAGAGGCTAATCTCACTGGGGTTAGGTGGTATCTCATTGTGGTTTTGATTTGCATTTCTCTAATGATTAGAGATGATGAATATTTTTTATATGTTTTTTGGCCATTATCCTGTCTTCTTTGGAGAAGTTTCTGTTCATCTCCTTTGCCCATTTATAAATGGGGTTGTTTGATTTTTTTCTTGTTAATTATTTTGAGTTCTAGGTAGATTCTTGTTATCAGACCTTTGTCGGAGGTATAGAGACCAAATATTTTCTCCCATTTTGTGGGTAGTCTATTTGCTCTAGTGG
>CAUYRT010087128.1:0-18350 GCA_963574885.1 Lepilemur ruficaudatus | reverse complement strand
TCAAGTGCATCTGGACCAGCACATCTTTCCGCTGAAATTCATTCCTTAGCTCTAAGACATCCTCTTTGATAACTTGTTCTGGACAGATAGCTGTAATCTTTTTGTAGAAAAAAACCATTCTGACTGTCTTGCAATATCTAGAAATTTCTGGATGCACTGATCAACACCAGTTCAAATTTCTTCATGATCAGTGCCATTGATGCAGTCCTGACTCGCCAGAGAAGCAAAGCAAGCCTCAAAAGATGATTCCAACTCATTCACCAAAAGATGATTCCAACTCATTCACCAAAGTACCGTTAGAAGGTTTCGGAGAGCCTGGTGCTGCCCAAAGAAGCAAATCCTGGCCTGGGAGTCCTGGTGGAGGTGGTCGAGGCCCCAGCGGCTGCCCAGGGAACATATTGGCTAGTGGAGCTGTCATGTCTGGAATCAGCTCCTGCCTTTAATAGCTCTGTCTGTAAGATGTATAGAGACCAGGCTGATGCTGTTACAATGCTCTTCAGTCAGAGCTTCTTCGATGGGGCTGGCTGCAGGGAGATAGAGCTGAGCCATGGCAAGACATGCTGCACTTCCTGGAGATACTGCTTAGGTCTGTGGAGTTGAGAGCTTTGCGATAGCAACCATTAGACCTCCCTTCCAAAAGCAGCTGTTGTGGGGCTCTTGTACTCTTGTACTTCTTTTTGGATATCTTATTTCTGGGAGGAACAATGTCTGGAGCAGGGGTTGGGAAAGAGTGCCTTCTTCTAAAGAAGAAATTGCTTTTAGATTTTGCAACTCTCGTGGTTTTAGGGATGCTCTTGCTACCCTTGTGGCTTGTTCATTTTTCACTCCACACTTTAGATCAGGCTTTTCCAGAACACTATAACCTATATGGTCAGGGGTTACAACACATGTGGACACTGCTTTTCAACCAGAAGGGACCAAGGGACCAACAGCTCATAGAACCTTCCAGAAGACAGTTAACATGGAGGCTTCTAGAGGGGCCTTTGCCTTGGGCTTCTGTGTGGGTGACTGTGGACTACTGTCCTATGCCTATGGCTTTATGAAACTTAGCACTACTTCCTGGAGCTGCATCCCTGGTCCCTCTCAACCCAAAGCTGCTGCATTTGAGCTCTGTGTTGTTACAGTTTTCTGTTGAACAGGACTATTAGTAAAGGGAGTAATAAAGATGTCCCAGATAATCTCCTGATTTTCACACACCATTTTCCTTGCCCCCATTGTGTAGTCGAAACTTAAATTCCTCTTGTAATCAAAATGAATTCTCC
Organism: Lepilemur ruficaudatus; assembly: GCA_963574885.1. Taxonomy (NCBI): domain Eukaryota; kingdom Metazoa; phylum Chordata; class Mammalia; order Primates; family Lepilemuridae; genus Lepilemur; species Lepilemur ruficaudatus. The sequence continues at coordinate 17,088 of CAUYRT010087128.1, read as the reverse complement.
AGTCAGTACTGTGACCTTTTCCTCCTCCTATTGGACAGAAGCAATTGAGACGCTTTGATATTCTGCTCTCTCCTCTCTCATTTGCCTCTTTGCACTCTCTATTTCTATCACAGCACCACTGAGGCATCCTAGGCTGAGGGTATCCCCTCTACACCGTGAGAGAATTTTTTGATATGTGTGCCTCAGGTTCAGTTGTTGATATAATAAATGAATGGTAAAGGAATTTCAAAAACGCCTTCTCAGAAGAATTCCCTGCCTTGGGAGGCTACTGTCATGTTGCATAATCTGATTTGAAATGTCAAACCTTGCATATTACTACATTGTTTTAATTTTCTTTTTAATGTACCAAATCTTGTTTCATTTCTGGGTTGGGGTTATGCAGAATGTACTAGAGTCAAGTTGGTTATTGTAGAAGGCAAGAGAGAAAAATCATGTCAAAAGTAACATATAGAGATTGCCGGGATCAGAGAGCTGACTCTGGGCTCTGAACCATTCTGCCCCAACAGTCCTCAGCTCTAAAATGGGGACAAAATGTGATACTGGAGAATTAAAGAAGAAAATTAGTGGTTGCAGTTGCTAAATGAACGGTAGATAGGATTTTAAAAGGTGGGTGCTATAAATAAATCCAAAAAGGCTCAATTAGGGTGGTGGAGGAGGTATGATTAGGGTGGCACCCTAATCACATGGTGGCGTGATATGCCTGTGAGTATATTTAACTAATTCTGCTCTAGAATTTCTTATCTCGGATGAAGTTGGAGACACCCTGGCCCAGAGAGTCCACATGTCTTCCCATGGTTTTTCAGATGAAGAGGATGGTCATAAGGAAGAAATAGGAGCAAAGACCTGAGATATGAATTCTAGTACAACCAATTTACTAAAAAAGTGCTTTTAGAAATAACCTGTAAAGGAGTGAAGAAAGTAGAGTAGAACAGAGGGAGAAACAGGGCAAAAAAAACAGGGTTTCAGCTTAAGTATCAAGCTGATCCCAAAGAGAGTGTCAGAATTATTGACAGCACGGACTTATCCTATCTCAAGGCAAATGAGCAACCTCACGTGCCCTTGTATCAGTCATTTTTGTGTACCACCCTCAACAGAAGGCATTTCTACCTGAAGTAGCTCCCCTGGTTCAAGAGCAAGTCTCAGGAGCAGGGTGTCATTGTTAGTGATTGCCAGATAATAATCACAGCACCACCAAGAGGATTTGGACTGGGCTCCAGTTGCATCTATTATGGTCTGTGCCTTGTGCACTGAGAGCAACTTGTTTCTCACATTAAAATTATAACATCAAAGCAGTTTTCCCAAATTAGTCAAAATTTCTTGGAAATGTTATCAGAAGGAGGTTAGCGGGAAGAACTGCTCTCCATTGTTCTCGTTGGCCCAGGGGACATGAGTGATACTCATCATCTCTTCCTTATCCAACCCACCCTCACCTCTGCTGGGCAAGGTTGCTTGACTGGTGGGATAATCCAGACCCTCATCCTAAAGGTGTCTGAATGCCAGGTTACTATGAACTTACGAAGCTATGGTGTTACACTTGCTGGTTCACATTTAAAATTGGGCAGGGGAGCAATAAGAGATGCCCTGGTAGATTGCCTGAATGCCAAACATATTCTTTCCTGCCCCCATATGTAGTAGCATTTCCACTTTCTCATGATGTTCAAGGTTAATTACCTCTTCTAATATGCTAACTCCTTTATGAGTCTGTTATTCTACTGACACAAGAAGCCCCAATTGTCCAGGAGGCATCCATAGCTTTAGGTTTAGTGAGACACCTGCTGAGCCATCTGATGAAAGGGTATATCCTCTGGGAATCAGGACACTAGATGCTCACAGCTTCAAGCTGAAGCACAGCAAATACAAATTCCCAAAGTGGCTTCCCAGTGGGTCCCCAACCAGGTAAAGTGTTGACTCCCAGACTCACATTTTTATCTGTTGGGGAGACTACACCATATAATGGCCATTGCCTTAATGTTCCTTGGTCTGAGAACTGGTTCAGGTATGAAAACTGGGCAAGGCATTATGACTTTCCATTGGTCAGTTGAAGCCAGTATTCTGCTCATCCATTCTTCATTTATTTTGATCATGTCCATTAAGTACTACTCTTAGATGTGCCTTATCCCTAAGAAAACTATGTTTTATTAGTTATCTCCATAGAGTTCTAGAAGTCACGCTCCTCTGGCTACCTTCCGGTTTTGCTACCCATTATAGTAATTATACCCACCTTGAATCTAATAATTGAGTGCTGACACCTGGCTTTTGCTAGTCCACTATCCTATCCTCCCTATTATTAGGGAGCCAATTCTGTAACAGCCCCTCTTCCTACCAGAGCCTACAGAGGAAAGTCACAATGATGCTGACAAATCCTTCACCTGTAGATTCTTATTTCCTTGATGCAGGCCAGCAGGTAGTGTTTCCAAACATATATAAGTGATCTATTCTAGCATGTTGACTTCTCAGAGCCTTGTGTTCCCCTCCTCCACAATATGACAAGTAGAAATGTAAAATTACATGTTAATGTGGGTTACCATTTTTTCCAACGTTCCAGGAGCCTTCCCACAATGTATCAGAAACAATCTCTGGTTTCCTTATCATGGGAGACTGCCACACATCAACAAACTCTCCCTTACTTGGTTTCATATTCCAACCCATCATTCTAGCACCCCCAGGATGTATTTCCAGGCATGTTCTCCCAGTTGTAGCCAGTATATATTAGCTAGGCTCTGAAGATCCTTCAGTGTAAAATCCTTCTCCTCCTTTAAAAGTGGCCAGCAGAAGAAGTATACGCAGATCTTGGGAAGGTCAAGCATTATTCTGTAAGACCTTTTTATTATTTATGATTTCTCTATGCTCTTCTAGCAAGGAGATTGCTATCTTTCAGCATGGAGATTGGGACACATAAAGGATTTAGGGGCTCAAGGAGTTAAGTAAATCCATCCAGATATCCCCAATCATCCCAAGTCACCAAGTTACACTCCTTCCTTACAAGGACCCTGACTTTAGCTCAGGAGACTTGTCTGAGCTGAGAATTCCATCTTCTCTGAAGTTTTCCAACCCTTACAAGTAAATGTCATGTCTCCCTGTCAGTGGCAAGAAATAAAAGTATCTCTAAATGCCATCAAGAAGGCCTCTGACTCCCTTTGCTCTAAATTGGATTTATAAATACAAGCCTGCCATTTTCTCTTTGGTGCTTCAGTTGTACAGCCCTCTAATTCCACAACCCTTATAAATACTATTGTCTCTGTGCTTCTCAGAACTCAGAAATAATCACAAGCTAATGCATCTCCTTCTGCCTGCTGAAAGTCCAAGTCCATCACAATTGAAAGTCTTAACAATCACTGTGCTACTGCGTATCAGCCACTGTCAGCACTCCACCTACCATGGGGTCTTCATTGGCATTCAGCCAACTGAGCAACCCAGTTGAAATGCATTATTATGGTCTGCTTTTTACAACCATTCCTGGTCTCAACTGTCTTTAGCCAGGTGCAACAGAAATGGAAACTGAGAAGGGGATTCTTATGCAAATAGTGCAATGAGGAAGTGCTCTCAGAAGCAAACTGTAAGGGGACAGGGCAAACAGGATGTGATGGGGTGACACTTGGAAAAGATGTGCTTCCAGGAGCCAGGCCTTACCCAAAAGGGAATTCTGAGGCATGAAGATGCTATCCCATGTCCCAACTTGTGCAAATTAGCCTGCCTTTTATACCCACATTATATAATATATACACCACATCACTCAACCATTGGCTGTGGGACAATCTTGGGAAAGGAAGAATCTCCCAGTAATTTCCAGGTGAGATGCTCCTCTTGGCTGAGGGCAATTCTCAAGAGAAGCATACAGCCATGGGTTGTTATCAGGAGAGTAACGGAGTTTCTAAAGTGCTGCATTGTTAGTACCGTGTTGTCAGTAGCTGACTGCTTAACCATAATTCAATAGAGATTTAATAACATAGAAAACAGTGAGAAAGTACATTTTTTACATCACTTTATAAGAAATAAGAACAACATTCATAACGTATAAAAGTGAAAACAATGGTTGTCAAATAAAGCAGAGAATTGGTATACAGAATCTTCCCAGTTGAGGGTCTAGACACCATGGAGCAGAGACAAACCCTTCCCACTGTACACTTTCTGAATTCCTGACCCAGAGGACTAGTGAACATGACAATTTGTTATGCAGCAATATCAACTGGAAAACTTAATTGAGTGATACTTGGCAAGTTACTTAACCAGTCTTTTCTTCAGGTTTCTCATATTTTACATTGTCTCATGATAATAGCTACTTTATAGGAAGTTGCGAAGATTATATGAGATCATATATTTAAAATGTTTAACATGCACTTAGCATATACTAAAAATTCAGACAATGATAGTCACAATATTAAAAATCAGGTTTTTTTTTTACTACATTTAAATCTTTAATACATGTGAAATTTATTTTGGTTTAATGTGTAAGGTTCTATGACTTATTTACCAGTCAATTACAAATTAACAGATTGTTGCCCAAATTACTATTCTTTAAAGATATGTGAAAAAAATTCCCTGTATAACTATGTACATAAATTAAAGGAGACATATGCTTATTAGAGGATAGATTCTTGGTGTGTTATCATGTGGGGAAAGGAATTTTCACCCAGGTTCTGCTCTGCTCATTCACTCAAGTTGGAAAATGGAACTGGGAAAAATATCCCAAGACGGCGTAAAGCAAAAGAAAATATTCTCCAGGACCATAGCAATTTTATCTAGGCTGTAGGGAATCTTAATAAGAAAGATTATCCTCACTCATGATAAGTTGGCTTAGAACTACACACACTGTCACTAAAAAGTGCCAAAACCCGACTTCATTTCCTGATCTGGCCTCATCCTGTGTTGGGACTCCATTTCCAGTGAGACAAAACACTTGGTCTTGTCAGCTCGAAATTTAGAGATGGAATAAAGGAAGAAAAGGAAGCCAACATTAACAAAAACATGGTCTCAGCTGGAGACTAGCTTTAGTTGGAACCCATGGAAAAACTCGAGAGCACAAATTACACCACAGACGATCCCTTCACACAAGGAGCCAGCCATGCACGGGCTTAGGCTATGCTCAAGTTGGGAGCTAAGCATCTGGGCAAGGCAGCTCCTATCTGGTAGAGTGCAAATCTCCAGAGAAGTATATAACTGTAAATTGTCATAAGCCAACAGTCGATGCAGCTGGGTACACTCATCAGCAAAAAGAATTTGAGCAGGCACCAAATTCAAGTCAATATTGTCCACTATATAAAGTCAAATTCAATGCTCTGATGCTGAGAATGCCAATGTTTGCTCTTGAAAAATAAAGATTTTATAATTAGAACTCTCTTCTTGCTTAACAAAGCCAAACTTTGGCTTTGTTAAACACAGATTCAAAAATATTTTTAAGGTCTATTTTGAAACCCAAAGTTATACAATATTCTCTTTTTTTTCCCCTAGACTGACTTTTATCATCCACATGATTCAATGGATGAGACAGCCCATATACAACTAGAGTTCATAACTCAAACTCAGAATATCCATGTTGCATTGGCTTTTCCAATCTGCTTGTCTGTTTTGAAAAAGTTGCCTTCATATCTGTCTCCATTCTCACTCTGTAAAACGTAAATTGAGAATTCCTCAGAAGGGATTGCATTATTAGACACAAAGACAGAGTACACCAAACTACTCAAGTAAAGGGTTGGTTGGTTCATTGTAAGAATTTTATATGTCATAATGTAAGAGGAAAAAAGCTCGTGGAAGTCCAGGACCAGGAACTGCAGTAGGCCTCATAAGGAGAGAAATGTTAGGGCTAGTCTGTATCCAAGGAAGCTTTGCCATCATGTGCCGCTCCCACATTGAGGCTGCTAAGTCTCTCTCTGCCTATTTGCCTCATTCAGTATCTGTCAGCTTCTCTTCCCACCACTATCACCTTTCTGTTATCTCAGAACTTCATTTCACACAGGGCACCCTGTTACTTGAACACTACCTCACAGTATTTTTGCACAATTATCTTCAATTACAGGGCATCATCAGCATCTTTTTCTCATTCCCATGAGAAGGAACAGACTAGCCATCCTTCGACAACACCCCCATTCCCAGTCCAATCACCTAGTTCAATCATGTGCCCAAGGTTACCTGGCCAGCCAGGGCCATGACAATTCAAGCCAATTCCACCCACACCAACTTGCCTCTCAAATCTTGGTTTTTACAAACTGCAATGCCCTTAAAATTTTTCTCAATGCTTCATCCTGATCTCTGTCATTTTTCTTTCTTTCTTTCTTTTTTTTTTTTTTTTGGCCCAAGATTCCCCTGAGACATCTACCAGAGAAATACTTGGTTCTTGTTTCCAGAAAATTGGGAAGGTGGGGTCAGCCCTCTCCAGAACCCAAAGGCAAAAGGAAAGTACCAGGAAGTATTAGGGCCCCTCTAGGAGAACCCTAGCCCAGAGGAGTGTGTGCAAATGAGGACAGTAGGGTCATAGAATTCTTAGGACAAGAATGGGATTATTTTGGCCCAAGTCTTCATATTTTTCATATAGGAGATAATAGATGGCCAAGTCTGAGCTTATTCATGGCAGCATCACCACGAGGAAACTAAAACAGAGACTTGCAAAGATTCAGTCCAGTGCTCCACCACTCACAAGACACAGCTGCCCTCCTTGCTTCTGTTTTCACTGCCAGTACCTTCTCCCTCTTTACTATTGGTTAGAAGAGAAGAGCAAAATACAGGTTTGGAAAAACAGGAAAAGGAGGTAGCGGGTTAAAAAATGATCCAAAATCCAGGAGAGTTGTAGAACTAGAATCCCTCAGGGAGGTTGCAATAGTGATCATGATTACAACACATAATGTCAGTCCTCTTTGGAACACCCGAGATGATGATGTCTTCACAGTAGGCCATACATGACAGTTTTGAATAATGATACATAGTCTTCCCTGAGGAGGGAAAAGAGAAGGAATACAACTATAATAATCTCACTTCTTCCTACCATATTCTGAAGAATAACCTGTCTTCAGATGCTTACTTTGTTCTAGCCCCAAATGAACTTCCAGGTTGAGTCTAGTAATTGTTCACCCAGAGAGTAGATTTTGTTCCCTACCAGGTAAAAGACATCAGCCTCCCCTCCACCCCATGTTGTCTTAAAGAAAAGTCCATCTTTGCCATCCCTTCTACTTGACTACCCCATCCTCACCCATCCGTTCACCCACTCACTCTGGGGACAAAAGGACACCACTGTTCTCCAAGAAGGAGATGTTTATTTCTCAGTCACTCTATACCCCACTTTACCTTCTCGTGTAAATGTATAGATGTTCTCAATAGCACAGAACTGCTTGCGCTTCAGACTGCAGGATTCCATGACGTCATAGCACACCCCAAGATGATATTTTCCACATTTATAACATATTAGTTCAGTCTCTGCTACAGACAAAAAGAAGTGCTTAGAGGATGCAGTCTGGAGAAGGTTCTCTGGGCCTGGAGGCTCTACTCACTAGGAAGAACTCACTCCTTCCTAGTGGTCCCTAACCTTTTTCAGGCCATGGAGTCCCTTGATCACCTTGTGATGATAAGCTGTATAAGCACAAATCTAATGCTGTGTATGATTTCAGGAGGTCAGTGTTCTTGTGAAATTTATCCATGGACTCCAGTAAAGAACTCCTTATCTAGCCTGATCATTTTCTCCAGTAACGGGTAAAAGGCAGCAAAGAAGGGAATCTTAGTCTCCCTGCTCCAAGAAATGGACTAAACAGGTTTGCAAAAGATGAAACTCCTTGGATTCTATAGTAAGAATGGATTACAGTCCTCTCTGAAGATGGAGGGGAGATTTACTCCTAAACATGTCACAAATAATCTGTTTACCCAGGACTTCAGATAAGCCGTAGTTATACCTTTTAGAAGGTCTCGAAGATTACCTGTGAGGAAAAGAAAAATCTTCCTTGTTATAATCTCACATACATCTGTACCAGTCCCAAGAGCCTATTTTGAAACTTCCCCTTCCCCAGCATCTGCCTATCTCTTAACCAACCACCAGCTGCCCCTCTATCTCCAGGACTTACCCCAACATGGGCAGAGCAGAAAGACTGTGCCCAGCAGAAACAGAACAAACATCCTGGATCTTTCGTCATGTGCAGCTTCCTGTGGAAGGTGCTGGTTATTCTCCTACTGTGATCTGTCCTTGGGCTAGTCATCTAAATCATACAATCACAAAAGTTCAGGGACAGACAGTACCTCAATGTTCCCAGAGCCAAGCCACCATATCCAATTTCCTCATGGCATTCCAAAGAGGGTGCTCACTCTGATTTTGCACAACTCCTCTAATGAAAATAAAATTGTGACCTTCTTGATTCACCAAACCTGCTCCTACTTCAGTGTTGTAGGTCTTAACAAATCTGGGAGGTATTCTTTTTAGCTACCTGTGTCCCATCCTCAAGGAGGAATCTAACAGCAAGTCTTATCCATTCTACCTACTAATTTCTCCCCATATGGGTTTATTAGTCTCTGAATCCACTGCTATTACCATAATTCAATCCATCATCATCTCTTGCCTGGACCAATATTCGTTGGCCTCCCTGCTTCTACTCTGCCCCTTTACAATAGTTTCTCCATAAAGCAGTCAGAGAACCCTTTTACAGATCAGAGATGTCATACCCCTGCTCAAAACCTTCCAACTACTTCTCATTGCCTTTAAAAGAAAATCCAAAGTTCTTATCATAGCCTGCAAAGTCTTCCCCAATCTGAGCAATGGCCCCCTTTCCCACCAAATTCCCCCTTTTCACTCAGGTCTTTGCTCAAACATCACCCCCTCAGACAGAGCAGCATTTCCTGATCAATCTCTAGAAATGGCAACCTTTGTTCCCCACCCTTTTTCCTGCTTTGTTTTTATATGTTGTAGCAATTCTCACTACCTGAACTTATGTATCTATTTGTTCAACTTTTGATTCCTCTGCTAGAGCAAAGTAAGGGCTTTATTTTATTTATCACAGTATACTCAATATTTAGAGGCTTGTAACATAGGAAACACCCTATCTGCCTATCTCTTAACCAACCACCAGCTGCCCCTCTATCTCCGGGAATAATCCCAATATGGGCAGAGCAGAAAGACTGTGCCCAACAGAAACAGAACAAACATCTGTGGGATGAATTAATGGTCTTCCCACACCCACTCTCGCATCTCTGCAGTCCCTTCTCCAGAGCAACCAGACTGATCATATTGGTTTTTTGAACTACAATAAGAATGTGAAAATGAGACTCTACACTCCAGCAAGGATCCCAAGACAGTAGGTGGCAAGTATTTTTACATTTCAAAGGGAAATGTAAATTCTATTTTGTTATACTACTTAGGCAGATTTACAAAAAAAATAAATAAAAACCAGTTTTAATATCCTGGACCCTTTGCCTATCTGGATGGTATAAATAAACAGTGAAGTGTCAGAAAACAAAATGGAAGGAGTTTTCAGTCTAGAGTGAAATATTTCTTTTAATAATATATATGCTTCAAAATACAGAACCTTTAAAAAAAAAAAGATATGTTTGGCTATACTAAAAAAAAAAATTCAACATGAGGGAAAAACAAACCACTAATCTATAAGAAAAGCCCAAATAACAAATAAACAACCAATAAAAAAATATATATATTTGCAACTCATATCACAGACTAAGGGCTAATCTCCCTATTATAAAAAGAAATTCCAGATACTGATTTTTAAAATGACTAACAATTCAAAAGGGAGGTAGACAGTCAATAATAACATATAATTCACAGAAAAAAGAAACAAGCATGCTTCTTAAACATGTGAAATACGCGGAGCCTTACTTCTAATTTGAGTAATGCAAATTGAAACTAAATTCAGGTTCTTATTTTACTTAAGAGATTGGCAATAAGCTGAATTTGATAACACAACAGTGTTAGCAAGATTGGAGTGAAAGAAGCACTGTCATACAGTGATGATGGGAGTATAAGGAGGAAAATTAGACAACAGCTCTCAAAATTACACAGATATTGCAATCTTAACCCAGTAATTCTCTGGGATGATCTTTTCACATTTGGCATTGTTTCTAAGATTCTTAAGGGAATAAATAGATAGGTAAATAGATGAAAAAAACCTTTAGAGTTCCTAATGATATTTCCAATTGAAATTTAGGCCTGCAAAGTTTTTACTTAACTTTATACTATAAATCTTTTATTTTATATTACAACTCTTTTGTGTTACACTGAGAATTCTAGTTCTCAAAGACACAGAATTAGAATAGAATAAAATTAGAATGATGTATAGTACATAATATGTATAACAGAGTATCATATGCATGTGAATTATAATACAACATGTATAGGATAGAATAAAATTAGAATTGAATAGTGTTAGAATATCCTATAATCAATTATTTACATTATCCCACATTAAACCCCTAACAGTTTCAATATAACAATAGAATTACTACCAATTATGATTACTAAAATAGTTTTAAATTTTTGTTTATGCCCTTTGCTTTCTCAACCACTAGCACCTGCACTTTTTATGGTTTTACTATATCTGCACTATCGAATAATAGAGTCATTGCACAGTTTACTCTCTGCCTTTTAATCTCCACTTAGTCTTTGTTCTTGTGATAAATTCGTATATAAATTTTACCACCACCCCAGAGAGAATTGGGGGCTCTCTAGCTGTTTTGTTTATCCGAAGCACGTTTTCAACGCATTCTTTGGAAGGGCTTATGGAAACAATAATTCTGGAATTCTGATATGTTGAAACACTGTATGTTCTTTACACTCGAAAGTGGCTTCTGCTGAATACAAAGTCCTTGTTCACATTTTCTTTCTTTACGTATCATAAATATATTATTCCATTTATAAGAGTCTGATGGTTAACCAGTTTTCTGTTCCTTATAAATTGTATGGCCTTTTGGTTTAAAAACTCAATTTTTTTCTTTGAAGCTCTGTAATTTTACAAAAATATGTTTTGGTTTTGATCATTCTAAGTTGATATCCTCAGGTACATAATGTGCTATTTCAATTCTTTTAAAATCATTTCAGAAAAGTTTTTATTATGACTTTCAATCTTTACTATTTGGTCTGTTCTTTTTGTTTGTTTTCTAAGAGCTTCCAATATCTGTGTATTGAATCTTCTGAATACCCCAGGTTCCCTGAGTGCCATTATGGGAGACAGGTGAGGCCAGGTTGATGCTATCACACTGTGGTTTTGTGTTGAAGCAGAGGAACATTGTAGTTGAGGAATGTACCACTTGTATACTAAGTGGAAGCAAGCCTGCTCTTTGTCCTGGGGGTGATGTTACCTCATTCTTAGAGGTTTCTCACTGAAAACACAATCCCAGGAGACAGTCTGAGCAAAGACTAGCCAGGGCCTTGTGTTCTTGGCAGCCTCAGCAAGAATGTGAATGATGCTTAGGGCCTCTGGTGGGCTGCCCCTCCCAACAAAAATAAAAGGAACATAGAGTAAGCTAGCACTGCTTATATTATCCTGGATTGTGCTTGAGCCCATTATTCGAAGTGAGGTGACACAAGACCGGAAGAATGGGCTCCACATGTATTTGCTATCAAATTGGTACTGACTGATTAACACTACAGTGTGCAAATGGTGGTGGTGTCCACCAGGGATTCAGGGGTTGGGAGGGTAGACCCACAGTTGAGGGATATGGAGAGCATTGTGATGGGGAGGGGCATGCTTGAAATGTAGTAGGGGATGGGAATTAGGGGACTTAATAGGGGGAAGAAAATCTTCTAAAACTGATTTATGTGAATAGCTGTACAACTTAGTAAATTTACTAAAAATCATTTAATTGTTCACTTAAAATGGAGCAATGGCATAGAATGTAAATTATACTTCAATTAATTTGTCAAAAAAAAAAGGAACATAGAGTAAATACTAAAATACTGACTTAAGAGAAATAGAAAGTGAAACAGAAGAAACATTTAAAATCTAAAATAAATGAAAAATGAGATTTAAAGACTTAAAAAATGACTAAAGGAAAACCTGTTTCTCTACCCAACAACACTTCTGACACTAAATGTCTGGGTTTGCTGCATCAAGCAATTCTCTAATTCTCTGCAGACACCAATCAGATGTCCTACAATTTAATTCAATTCTGACACTACCCAGGTTAAGGCAGACCCCTAAGGTTAACGGTTCATCCCCACAAGACTGCCCCCCAAGTATTGGGTGCCCTGAGAACCTATACTTCTGTCCAACTTGGCTATAAATCAGGAATTCCCACAAGCCCCTCATCATGTTCTCTAATCTACTATAATGGCTCCACAGAACTTGGGGAAAAACTTTAGTTGTTTATTGGTTTATTACAAAGAAACAGAAGAACAACATACATATGTTCAGGTATATGGGGTAAAGTCCAAAAGGATCTGGAGCACAGGAACTCATTACACCCCTCTCCCATCACACAGATGCATTCACCAATCCAGAAGCTCTCTGAACCCCATAGTTTAGGAATTTTTATGGATGCTTTGTCACATAGGAATAATCAATTTTTAACTCAATCTCCAGCCCCTCTCCCCTCCCTGGGGGATGTTCCCAGCTTCTAGTTATTGCTTGGTCTGGTGAGCAGTCCCCAACCAGGAGCCCACCAAGAATTCCCTCATTAGAACAAAAAACATTCCTATCACCTGGAAAATCTCAAGGGACTTCTGGAGCTCTGTATCAGGAGCTAGGACAGACACAAAACATCATTCTTATTATGTCACAATACCACGTCAATATAGGAGGACACTTATATACTTCAGTCAAATTAGTTTTACTGGTTCAGTTTTTGGTGTCAATCTGCAAATGCCAAATTTCAGCTCATCTATTTGTAATCCTTTAATCATGCCATGGATAGCCCCATGCTTGGTGGCTAATTGCTCTCAAGTAGGACAATACTGTAGGTTGCTACTAGGAAATATACACTGTAGTTGTCTGGTAGCTCATTGTTCACTTAAACAGATGAGGGTGAGTGGCAATTCTTTAGCTATATGTTGTAACATTCCAAGCTGCCCAATTCCAAATTCTTCTCCAATTCCATTCTAATTTTCCTCTTTTTATACTTTTAAAATATTAAGTGGGTACAAGTATTTTTGTTACTTAAGTGAATTGAATAATACTGAAGTCAGGACTTTCAGTGTGCCCATCACCAGAGTAGTATAGATTGCACCCAACAGGTATGTTTTTATCCCTCACCCCTTCCCACTCTACCCTCTTCTTAGTTTCCAATATCATTAAACCAATATATGACCATGTATACCCATCATTTAGCTTCCACTTATCAGCAAGAACATATGGTTTTTGTTTTTCCATTCCTGAGATACTTCGCTTAGGATAATGTTCTCCAGTTCCATCCAAGTTGCTGCAAAAGACATTCTTTCATCCTTTTCATGGCTTGGTAGTATTCTATGGTACATATATACACCATACTTTCTTCATCCACTCATCAACTGATGGGCACATAGGCTGATTTCATATCTTTTCCATTGTGAATTGTGATGAGAGGAACATTCAGGTGCAGGTGTCTTTTTGACAAAATGACTTCTTTTCCTTTGGGTTGATACCCAGCAGTGGGATTGCTGGATCGATTGGTAAATCTACATTTATTTCTTTGAGGAATCTCCATACTGTTTTCCATAGAGATTGCACTAATTTACAGTTCCACCAACAGTGTATAGGAGTTTCTTTTTCACCACATCAATGCCAACACCTATGACCATTCTGATACAGGTAAGGTGATATCTCATTGTGGTTTTAATTTGCATTTCCCTGATGATTAGTGATGTTGAGCATTTTTTCATGTGTTTGTTTGGCCATTTGACTACCTAATTTTGAGAAGACTGTTCATATCTTCTGCCTATTTTTAATGGGTTATTTAGGGGTTTTTTCTTGCTGATTTGAGTTCTTTGTAGATTCTGGATATTAGTCATTTGTCAGGTAGTTTGTGAATATTTTCTCCCATTCTATAGGTTGTCTATTTACTCTGTTGATTATTTCCCTTGCTGTGCAGAAACTTTTTAATTTAATTAAGTCCCATTTATTTATTTTTGTTGTTACTGTATTTGCCATATTAGTCTTAGTCATAAATTTGTTGCCTAGGCCAATGTCTAGAAGAGTTCTTCCTACATTTTCTTCTATAATTGTTATGCTTTCAGGTCTTACATTTCAGTCTTTAATCTATCTTAAGATAATTTTACATATCCTGAGTTAATTTTTATACAGTTTCATTCTTCTGCATATGGCTATCCAATTTTCCCAGCACCATTTATCCAATAGTGTGTCCTTTCCCCAGTGTGTTTTCTGGTCTGCTTTGCTGAAAATCAGTTGATTGTAGCTACATGGTTTTATTTCTGGGTTCTCTATTCTGTGTCATTGGCTTGTGACTCTACCTTTATGCCAATACCATGATGTTTTGATTACTATAGACTTGTATAATTTGAAGTCAGGTAATGTGATGCCTCCACATTTGTTCTTTTTGTGTAATATTGCTTTGGCTATTGAGGCTTTTTTGGGGCAGTCCATATGAAATTTATGATTACTTTATATAGATATGTGAAAAATGATGTTGGTATTATGATGGGAATTGCATTCAATCTGTCAGTCACTTTGGATAGTATGGACACTTTAACAATGTTAATTCTTTCAGTCCAGGAACATGGGACGTTTTCCCATATACTTGTGTCATCTATGATTTCTTTCATCAGTGTTTTGTAGTTGTCCTTGTAGAGATCTTTCACTTCCTTGGTTAAGTATTAATATATTCCTAGGTATTTCATTTTTATAGTGTTTAAATCTGTACCATTGATTTTAACTCTTTTGGGTTTATATTGTGTTTTTAATTTATTTATTTTATGTCAGCATATTATGGGGGTACAAATATTAAGGTTACGTATATTGCCCTTGCCCCCCACTTCCCCTTCGAGTCAGAGCTTCAAGAATGACCATCCTTGAGATTGGCCTCTATCAAAAAATCCCAAAACAACAAATGCTGGTGAGGATGTGGAGAGACAGGAACACTCTTACATTGCTGGTGGGACTGCAAATTAGTGCAACCTCTGTGGAAAAGAATTTAGAGATTCCTCAAAGAACTAAAAATAGAATTACCATTTGATCCAGCAATAGCATTATTAGGCATCTACCTAAAAGAGCATAAGACATTATGTTATAAAGACATCTGCACCCGAATGTTTATGGCAGCACAATTCACTATTGCTAGGATGTGGAAACAATCCAAGTGCCCGTCAATTCATGAGTGGATTATTAAAATTTGGTATATGTTTACAATGGGATAATACTCAATTTTAAGAAACGACAGTGAGCTAGCACCGCTTATATTATCCTGGATTAAGCTTGAGCCCATTATTCGAAGTGAGGTGACACAAGACCAGAATGGGCCCCACAGGTACTTGCCATCAAATTGGTATTGACTGATTAACACTATGGTGCTCAAACGGTGGTGGTGTTCACTAGGGATTTGGGGGGTGGGGGGTAGACCCACATCTGAGGCATGTGGTGAGCACTGTGGAGGGGAGGGGCATGATTGATATGTACTTGGGGAAGGGAATTAGTTGTCTCAATAGGGGGAAGGAAATCCCCTAAAACCGAGTTATGTAAATAGCTGTACAACTTGGCAAATTTACTAATAATCATTTAATTGTACACTTAAAATGGAGTAAAGGCATGATATGTAAATTATACTTCAATAAAGAAAAATATAGGGAAAAGCTGAGCTGCTGTGATTAACATCAAGGTAATATTGAATTCCATCAAAGTAAGAAATAAATAAACTCACACTGCTTGAACATGACATAAATCAAAAAAGCAGACAGAATTATGATATCCCCTCTGAAAGTTCTGTTCAGTATTTTGTAAATTCTCCTTTATTTAAAAAACAGAATATGTAAAAAACAAATTGTAGAAGGTATATGGCACAAAAATGTGATGCTTATTATTTTTTGTAAATAAATTATCTTACAATAAAAAAAAAATGACCATCCCCCAGACGATGCGCATCACACTCCTTATGTATGTATATACCCATCCCCTCCTCCCCGCTCCTTTCTGCCCAACACCTGATAAACCATGATATCTGATCGTGTCTTTCAGCTTTGTTAACCTTCTTCAAGTTTCCTTTACCATTCTTGGCACTAGCATTTCTAAATGATTTTTACAATAAATTTCACAATTTTCACTTGTTGTTAACCTACAGCTGAATTGAGTAAAAATAGATGTCTTTAAAATATTGGATCTTCCAATGCATGAACATAGTTTATTGTTTGTTTAAGTCAGTTTTTTAAAGTACAAAATAATTAAAATTAGAAATTTAATAAGTAGATTATACATCAGTTTTGAGACAGTTGAAAAGAGAGTAATTTCTAGATAAATTTCTTTTTTAAAATTTTTTAAAGAATGTTTGTAAAAGAAGAACTCATACCTATACTGCAGAAATTATTCCACAACATTGAGAAGGATGGTTAGAGATGTTGAGCATTTTTTCATGTTTGCTGTCCATTATTCTGTCTTCTTTTGGAAAGTTTCTGTTCATGTCCTTTGCCGACATTTTGATAGGGTTGTTTGATTTTTTTCTTGCTGATTTTCTTGATTTCTATACAGATTCTAGTTATCAGCCCTTTATTGGATGTGTAACATGTGAATATTTTTTCTCATTCTGTCGGTTGTGTGTTTGTTCTTGTGATAGTTTCCTTGGCTGTGCAGAAACTTTTTAATTTGATCAGGTCCCATTTATTTAATTTTTTTATTGCTGTGATTGCCTTTGGGGTATTCTTCATAAATTCTTTGCCTAGGCCAACGTCTAGAAGAGTTTTCCCACCATTTTCTTCTAGAATTCTAAGAGATTCATGCCTTAGGCTTAAGTCTGTTATCCACAATGAGTTGATTTTTCTGAGAGGTGAGAGGTGTGGATCCTGTTTCAGTCTTTTACAGCTGGCTATCCAGTTTTCCCAGCACCATTTACTGAATAAGGATTCTTTTCCCCAGTGTATGCTTATCTACTTTGTCAAAGATGAGATGCCTTTGTGAGGATGGTTTTATATCTGGGTTCTCAGTTCTGTTCCATTGGTCTGTCTCTGTTCTTGTGCCAGTATCATACTATTTT
>CAUYRT010087127.1:0-24207 GCA_963574885.1 Lepilemur ruficaudatus | reverse complement strand
GAGCTCAAGGAGCCCTGGAAAAGCTTCAGAGAGCTCCTAGAATGAGTAAAACCTTCAGCTGAGACATAGCTTTTTTCCTGTGACTTTGAATAAGTCCCTCAAATCTCAGGTCCCCAGTCTACAGAGACTAAGTAGTATCCGACTTTCCCCATGATATGTAATCCTTTATTTTTCTCACTGTCCTTCTTACCTTTTTTCTCTCTTGTGCGCACCCATTCTGTGAATTTGGAAGGCTGAGCCTCTCTGCTCTTTTTTTCCCCTTGCTTAAGCTTTAGGCCTCTCTGCTGTCCCCAGGAGTACAGCTCAGCCCTTTTGGAGGGCCTTGAGCCAAAGACAAGAATGGTTTTCCTCCAGGACAGAGATTGGCTTGGAGCCTGCCCCCAACACCCACAAGACCCATCTTCCTTTCATCAGGACATTTCTCTGCTCCAGAATGTTCCATGGCCCCCCACTGCCCTCAGCATTAAATGCAAAACCTATCAAGGCCTCTTGAAACCCGGGCAGACATCCCTATCTGACCTGATTCACCACCATTCAGCTGTTCCGTAAGTACCTAACCTCTCCTCTCCTTGCCTCTGCTCGTGGCTCTTCCCTCCACTCGGAACTGCCTTCCTCTCCTCCACCTCTGCACATCTATTCCACATCCGCCCAATCTAAGCTCCAGGGAACCTCTTCCAATGCCCCTGCCTGTATTCACGACTCCCTTCCCTGCAGCCCACAGCGTTTTCATGGGGACTTCCTTGTGGCAGTCCTAAATCATGCCATCTGATTGTGTGTCCTGTGTGAGTGGGGCAGCGGGCACTATGAAGTCACTGCTCTTGGAAGCTCTTCCTGACCACCACTGCCCTGCCCGGTTTGGGAGTCCTTCTCCGGGGTGCGTGGCTGCTGGGCCCTTCCCAGCCCTCTTCACTCTCATCGCCTGTCTTATGACTGTCATGACCCCTGCCAGACTGCAAGCTGCGTGGGGGTAGGGTGGTGCCGGACTCGTTGCCTTGGGTGTCCCGGGCGCCAGCCCAGTCCCATAAGTGTGTTCAGCGCCTGGAGTAAAGCAGGGCAGGGAGTGTGGCCGCCACCTCGGTGGCATCTATGTCCAGGACCCAGGACCCGCCTGGGTGCAGTGGAGCATGGCACACGGTGGTCTTCAGCACAGAAAGGGTTAAGCCCCCTGCCCCCCAACCCCCAACCCCCAAAAGGCGAGGGGGCGAGTCCGGCAGAAGGTCCTGTTTACCGTGGCTCCTCGCGGCGGCCGGGCCCTGGGAGAGGGGTTGCCGTGGCAACCGGCCGGGCGCCCGCCAGCTGCGGATTAGCTCACTGGAGCCGGGGCGGGATGGGTCGGGAGGAGGGGGCGCGCGTCACGGCAGATCGTCGCCGAGCCGCGAGAGGAAGAGGAAGGGGGCAGAGCGGCGAGTCTGCGCTCGGCTGGCCGCGGGAGGGGCGGCCGGGCGGCCGACAGAAGCGCGCCGCTGAAGCCGGGGGCGGCGGGGACCCGACGGGAGCGCGTGCGCCGGGGACCCCGGGGCTGGCCGGCGGCCGGGGGAGGCTCGGCGGACAAAGGGGCGGAGGGCCGGGGGCCATGGCGCCCAGGGCCCCCGCCGCCGCCCGCCCGCGCGCCTCGCCGCTCGCCGTCTCCGCCCGCCCGGGCGCCCCCGAGAAGCGCCCCGGAGCCCGCGGAGCCGCCGTCGGCGGAGAGGTAGGGCCGGGCTGGGGGTGCGGGGGCAGAGCTGGGGAGAGCGGGGTGGGGGGCCGGGGAGGGAACGCGTGGGGAGGGAGGGAACGGCTCCAGCTGCCTGAACCCGGAGCTGGGAAGTGGCTTTGCGGAGGAGAGACCGGGTTCCCGCGTGCGGACGTGGGGACACCACGGCGCCGTCCTGCCCGGGCGGCTTCAGCCCGGCCGCCGGACTTGTGCTAAGTGCCATCCAGCGTCCTTCCCGGGCTCAGGATGACTTGCAGGGCCGCGCCAGGAAGCCGCCGTCCTGGGTCTCGGAAACCTGCAGACACTTGGGAGAGCCCCCGCCTCGCTCCGTGCTGGGTCCCCGGGGGCGTGAGTGCGAGTGGCTGGGGGCCGGGAGGGGAGAATCGGGGCAGCTGAGCAGCCAGACCCCCCTTACTCTGGTCGGAATTTGCAGTCTTGGGAAAGCAGGAGGGTAAAGATGATTCAGTGCTCTTGTTTCTCCCACTTTTTCCCCAAGGATGGGAGCAGATTGAACCCAGGGCTTGAAGTCTCTTAACAACGCAGGACATAATCATGTTTAGGATGGTCACAGAGAACTGGTACCAGACCACTGAGTAGAGCCAGACCTCAGTGGTGGACTCTGCGGTGAGAGGCCGGGGGCAGGAAGCTGGCAGTGCCCTCGAGGGGCATGGACTGGGGCAAGGGAAGTGCAGTGACTCTGCTCTAACCAGCTGGGGAGGATCAGGCTGGCTTCTAGCTGGTGTTCAGATGCGCTTCAGGAATGTGACTTCACAAATGCTCCAAATGACATTGGCTGGGAGTAATAGTTATAATAGGCGCTCTGCCGTAATCTTGTTATTAACGTTAAACTCTTACACTCTCTGTGGTTACTCCGTAAAAGAAAAGAGCAAAATCTTTTCTCCTTGCATCGTCAAATATCAAACACAAAGAGTGCAGCAGAAAGTCTTTGGGGTGGGCAGTTTAGGATGAAGCTGAATTCGAAGAAGTAAAAGGCAAACAGTGGCTGTTTTTGAGGCACAATAATGAAAAGGCTGGCAGAAGGGCTAGCCTTTAGTCCTTTTATTCTAGAAGATTTGAACCCTGCCTGTGTCATGTGTTCATTCACTTAAACAACTCTGTGTGCTAGGCATTAGGGACACAGTGATGAGTGAGACATCTCCCTTCAGTCCGGGAACTCACCATCCGAGCTGGGTAGTCAGACAAAACAGTAAAACCAGTCCTGGTCTGGCCTGGCTCTGAGTGCTGCATGCCTTAGAGCTAGGGGAACCCAGGGAGGCCCCCAGTCAGGGAAGGGCCACAGAGTAGGTGATGCTTGGGCTGAGCCTTGAAAATCTCTTCACCAAGAAAACAAAGAAGGGAAGGTCATTTCAGGCTGAGGGAACAGCATGTGCAAAGTCACCAAGAAGGTGGAGGAGAGGCAGGGTGGGGAGAATTCAGCGTGGTTGCAATGTGCAGGGGTATAGGTGTGTGCATGCACTCTTGCACGGGGAGAGGTGAGGCAGGGAGGCAGGGAGCTGTAGGGGCAGGTGGGCACAGGGAAGGAAGGATCTGTTAGAAGGAAGAAGGAGTTCACTGAAGCAGGGTGCTGGGGTCAGCTTTGTGTCTTAGAAAGCTCTTCTGAGTGTTGGGTGGAGGTCTGGAGGAGGGGAGACCAAGGTTTTGCAACACCAAGGCCAGAATCACTGAGGAGGGGGATGGTAGCAGGGGTGAGGCAGAAGAGGTTGGAAGGATTCCAGAGATCCAGAGGCAGGACCTGGTGACTGGTTTGGGCACAGAGTGAGGGAACTTAGACTAAACCAAGTACATACAGAAATGCTTTGTTTTTCAGGAGAAAACAAAGCAAGCAAATGGAATGGATATTTTGAATGGCCTGAATTTAGTGGATTACAACACTTGGACAATGCATTTGGCTCCAAGTTTTCTGGCAGCTCAGAGACAAACAAAAATACACTGGATTGCATAGTTTTGGATTTTGGACAACAGAAAGCATGCAAATTAATATTCAGAACAAAATTTTTCCTGGAAGTGAACTCAACTGGGAATTATGTGGAACTTTATGTAAAGACTAAAGAGTGACATAGGGAAAAAAATCTTCACTGTTGGTGTTACAAAAGATGGGAAGATAAAACTTCACATGTCTTCCTATACTATCTTCCTGTTACATCTAGGGGAATGTGCTGCATTTCTGTGAGGGCTGGGTGTCAGCTCAGGGTGTGGGCAATTGTGACACAAGGCAGCTAGGGCCAGGGGAATCCTATAGAGGAGACAGTGGTCCCTCAAGTGTAGGAAGAAGTAACACCTACCCCCATGAATGTGTAGAGCAAAGTACCCAGGGTGCCCCACCATGAAGGGATGTAGGCACAGCATAGTGTGGCCTGCAGGTTGGTGGGCTGAGACTGGTCTGGAGAAGGGGCCAGGTAGGGCATACTATGTTGGAAGCCAGCATCCAGGAATCCTGACCAATGGGAAACAGGCAGGGAGAATGGGTACGGCATTGTAGGATTCCATTCATACTGGCAAGTCTACTTCCCAGGGTGGTCCAGGCCTTTCTGCCCATAGAGCTGATGTTGAGCCTGCTTCTAAGGAGGTAGGAAAAGGGTGGGGCTCAGGAGACCAGAAATCCTCTCCCCAGAGAGGCCTGGGAGGGTGGGAATCTTGTTTGCTGCAACACAAGGAAGTTGCAGAGGAACCAGCAGTGGGAGCTGAGAGCTGGGAGGTCCTGCAGACTGAGGCACAGATCTCTTAGCCAGCCCTTCCCTTTGGTTTACTGCAGAAAGCAGAGAACCTGCAGAATGTATTATACGTTCATGTGTTGCTAATGGGTCTTGTATCAACTTTAAGCTATTTCTTGCCAACGATAGCTATCTTAAATTAACATTGAGTAGGTGTGGGATTCTACCCCCCCAATCAAATTTCTTAACATTTTAACTTGGGATGCACATTAGAATATTCATTTAGATACTGGGGAGGGGATTTTAAGAATAACTGATACCTGGGCTCCACCCTAGGCCAATTAAATCAAAATTTCTGAGTGACCCCTGGGCATCAGTATTTTTCAAGGTCTCTGGATGATTTTAAGGTACAGCCAAGGTTAAGAGTGGCTGCTGTAACGGTAGGGCTCGTCACAGGGAGGGACAGAAACCTCAGATTCCAAAAGATCTGGGGTGGGGTGCATGGGACACTTCATGGGTATTCCTGAGTGGCCAAGGCTGACCCTGTTTGTGACTGGTGTTCTGGAAGTCTCCTGTGCTCCTCCTGGGCTTACTGCCTTGCCCCCGAGGTCCTTGCCGGTCCTCCTCTACTCCTTCCTGCAGTCACCTTGCTGAAGACCAAGGGATTAGCAGTTCCTTCCCTGGTGCTACCCTAGATTGCTGTTTTTTGGAGAAATTCTAGTGAAACTGCTTTTTCTTGGCTTTGTTGTCCAGACCCTTTCAGGCTGTGGCACCTCGTTGTCCTCACAGCTGCCTCTTGGCTAACATTCCTGGTCCTCTGTGGCACTCGGGCCTGGCCCTGGGCCCCAACCATTTGTGTGTCCAGGCATGGGTCCTTCTTCTGCCACCAGAACCAGACAGGCTCCACTTGTACCCCGGGCTCTCTTGAAATTCTGGGAGCTGGTTACCCAGCAGGAAGATTGCCAGGCCTGTCTGCTCCCATTAATTATAGGAGACAAATCAGTGCCTGGAACCAAGGCAAGAGATTAACTCAGTTCTCTACATTTGATGTTCAGGAGACCTCAGTATCTCAAGAAATCAAAGTCAGACTCTCTTTTACCGTTCTGTTAAAACGAGTGTCTGATGTGGGCAAGAATTTATCCTCTTTTCTCTCATTTGGCCTGAAAGTTAAACCCTTTACCAGCTGGGACCCAGAATGGCTGAGCTATCTTTGGCTTCCCTTTGACATGTCTGTTCTTGGCTTGCAGTCCAGAGGGGCCAAAAGAGAAATAAGCCCGAGACCCTCTTTTCTAACTGGCTGAACTATAGAAAAGCAAGTTATCATTTTTCTCCCTGGCCTTAGGGAAGGAAGGGGTGAGTCACCCTTGCAGCAAGCTTAGGGAAGAGGTTAACTTCCCTCAGTGGTGGGAAACCAGGAGGTTACAGGCTCCCCTTCAGAAGGAAATGAAAGCAGGAATTGGGCTGGAGAGTGAGGCCAGTGCAGGGAGCCGCGACCTTGACTGTGACCACTCTTCCCATGATCCCTTCCCTAGGCTGCTCATCTTAACTGAAGGGCTTGTCAGACCAGTTCAAGCGGAGTGTCAAATTTATTTCTTTTTGTTGGTTTGTTTTCTTAAAAGTGTACTGTAAGCTTATATATATATTTACTTATTTATTTACATGTAAACTAGGAAAGTTATATTTGTTGTAAAACATTTAAGCAACATATAAAAAGAATAAAATGGGCCAGTCGTGGTGGCTCATGCCTGTATTCCTAGCACTCTGGGAAGCCCAGGCGGGAGGATTGCTTTATGTCTGGAGTTCAAGATTAACTTGAGCAACAGTGAGACCCCATCTCTACAAAAAATAGAAAAAGTTAGGTGGGCTTGGTGGTAAAAGCCTGTAGTCCCAGCTACTCGGAGGCTGAGGCAGAAGGATTGCATGAGCCCAGGAGTTTGAGGTTGCGGTGAGCTAGGTGACACCACTGCCCTCTAGCCCAGGTGACAGAGCGAAACTTTATCTCAAAAAAAAAAAAAAAAAAAGTAAAATGAAAAATGAAAGTTTACCCATACTGTTTCCCTCTTCAGAGGCGGTCACTCCTAGATCTATTTTCTTTGCATGTAATATATTACGTTTGTTTTTTACAAATATAGAAGCGTGCTCTACATACTGCTCTGCAACATGCTAGCATGATCTAAAAGTATTTTATGAGAATAATTCCATGTGATACATACATAGCCCTCTCCCTTTTAACAGCTGCCTTTGTATGGATTGACTTAATTTGTTTAACAAAGTATTGATTTATGAGCAATTGGTTGTTTCCAATTTTAGCTACTGCAAAGGATACTGCCACAAATACCCTCTGACATTTGTTCCAATATTTCTGTAAGATAAATTCCTATAAGTGGAATGGCTAGATTAAAATAGATTTCAAAGCCAAATATTTATTGAATGTATTTGTGCCCAGTGATGGTCATTTTGAAAATGAGGTTCTAATACTCAGTCTTAAAAAAATTGTAACATCTATTACCTCTCTCTCCTTTAATCCAAGTGTCCTCACACCGGATATGCCTTGAATGTATTATGATTTTCTTTTTAAGTTAATATGACAATTAAAATTCATGGTGTGGCACATTCATAGAGGCAGTTAGAGTTTCTAAGAAATTCTTTATAGATTGTCATCCGTGTTGTCGCAGTTTTGTCTCTTGCTGTTTGTTGTGTTCCCATAAACTTGATCACACATAACCACAATTCCACGTATTGTATAGGTTAAAACCTAGGATGGGTGGGGTGGGTAACACAAAAGAGTGAAGCCAGTGAAAGAATCTCAGGTGGTCTCTTTGTCTCCCTCATACTGTCTTGCTTCTCAGAAGAGAGGATGCAGTAACGGCTGAATTTGATTGATCACTAAATTCTCTGCAAACTTATGGTGGGTAATGGATAGGTAACCACATATTCAAACTGGGACAGTTTCAAAAGTTAAAAGGAAGCACTAAAAATACATTGTTAATTGACGTACAACAAGCCTAGCCTGCACTATTCCTACAAACTGCACCTTGTGGCCATGCTGTTAAGGACCAAGAGTTGGACGTGCTCACTCAGTCTGCTCACTGGACCAGGGTGTTGGCTGAGGCAGAGATGACTTGATATCATCCTCCTATTTTCCCATGGCCTTTCTTAGCCCCCTAGAGTTGAGGGCTGGGCCCAGGGAAGGGGAGGGGCCAGGCGGGTAACCTGGGGTTGCATGTGAGCTTGTTCCCATCAGTGAGTCACGGGAGACGGGTACTACTGTCCCTGCTCCTCCTGGCTCACCATGGAAAAACAGCTCTGGGATTCTCTACTTAATAGCAAACTGAAAGCATTAAAGCAGGGTACTTCTAGAATTTTACTTGTGCTTCTCATATCCCTGGGATATATAGGCTAAACCTCCCCCGGATGACCAAGCAGAGGCATTTGTGTGGGATCATGCAGCAAATCATGACTCGAGCTGACCTTGCGTGGTCAGGGGAGAAGTTGGCTCAGGGAGAAGCTGTATGCTCTGGCGTGGTTACTGGAAGGAATGATGGGGCAGCCTGAGACACAGAACTTGCATCCCCTGCAGTTAAAGTGAAACTGGTCTCTCAGCCAGACTTGGTTGGGGTGTTGGTGGGAAGACAGAAAGGAGCTTCCTGAAGCAGCTTGCCCCATGCTCTGGGCTCTCTGGGAACTCAAAGGGATTCTCTGCCTAATACTCTGAAGTGCAGGTGAAATTTGTTCAGATTTGAAATGAAGTGTGTGGTTATCCAACCCCAAGTCTAACTTCCTGGCAGCTTTCAGCGACTGTCATCTGGTCCACTTCATCATCTGTATTTGTGACAATCAACAAACATACACAAGCTCCCAGGACATCAAAAGGAGACCAGTGCCCTCTGTTTACCCTCCAGCTGACTGATGCATCTTATTGGGTGGAAAAACATCAGAGAGGAGAGAGTTTCTTAATGCCTTTCAAAACAATCAGACTTCAAGATTCCGGCACCACAGAGACAGAGCCAAGAGAGCCTCTTACCCCAGGCTCTCCTTTCCCTTGAACACAGGACAGCCAAGATTCCTGGTCTGGGACAGAGCCGAGAGAGATGCATGGGGAACGGCACCGAGAGGCTGCTTCTAGGTATATACACAACCCCAGGGTTTAGGCTGCTGATTTATTAGGGGAAAAGAGAACGAGAATGCTCATTTGGGGACGATGAGACAGGCGTAGCAACCGAAAGAGTCCCGTGAGGCAGATCCATATGTTCCTTCCCCACACTCCTGAAATCTGGCTTCCATCCTAACCATCTGCTGAAACCTTATCCCAGGTTTCTAATGGTAAATCCCATGGTCAGTTCCCTGTTCTCATGGTTCTCGGTCGTGCTAATGCAGTTGATATGCCTGACCCTTCCTTCTTGAAACCCTAGTTAAGGTTGATGTAAAACTGGGGTGCAGTGATAGATCTGATCTGTCCCTTGTCAAACTATCGAAATGCTTCTGCTCTTGTTGGTAAATATTTGCTGCCCTGAACCTCCCAGGTGTCCCACATTCCCAGGACCACATAGACCACCCCAGGATCCAGCCATTACAGAGTTAGCAGTAAGGCCATTCTGATTGGTGGGTGCACATGCACACCTTGTATTTTGAATACTGCCTCCTCACCCTAGACACCATACTGTTTTGGTTGTCCTTACTGTCTTTTGAAAAAGAGATCTTCAATAATTCCTCTTCTTCTCATTCAACAAGTATTTATACAACACTTAGAGTAGACCAAGATCTGGGTCAGACTGCCATCAGACCTCATCGCCTAGTTGGAAAGCCCATGCAAAGAAACATAGACCCTGCGTGGAGAGTTAAGCGTCAAGGGCAACAGAAGGCTATCCCCATGCCTCGCTTCTTTCTCCCTCGGACAGCTCATTTGTGCTCACGGTTTCATTAACTCCCTCCAGAGTTGTTCTTTCATGAGACGCTTAGATCATTCCCTCTCACTGCCTACTCTGTATATTTCCTCTTGAATGCACCACTCTCCCCTTGCCACTTCCAAAAGAGAACATGTCTTCATTAGGCGTCATCCTTATTTCCCTAGAGTAGCAAACTTTCACTCCTCTTTCTTATTTCAGAACGTCCCAAAGTCCAGCCTGCCTGCCCTTTCCATCTTCTCCCTGGCTTCCCATGCAAGTCCTAGTGCTCCTGTCTCACCAGTCTGTCTTCTTACCGGGCGGGGCCCACCTTCTCTTTTCTTCCATGCTCTCATCTTGCCTTGAACACGTTCCCTTGCCCAACTCTTAAATCTAACAAACTCTTTATGGGCCACCAAACTCTGCCTCATTGCAGCAGTCCCTGACTCCTCTGACTTTCATTGCCCTCTTGCCAATTCCTCTAGTTTCTGTTTGTTTCATAGCATTTACCGCTGTAGCTCAAATTTAGTCCTTAAGCCAGTCTCACATTGTGACTTTCATTAAGCATGCATCAGGCATTCCCCCGACTGATCTTGTCTTTTTGTCTTGAACAATCACAATCTTCTACTGGTATTTGGTTAACTGAGTTTATATCTCTCATCTGCAGCTCAAGGGAAGGGACTATTTTTTATACTTGTATATTCCCAACAGCACCTTGCACAGAGCACTGCGTCCAGCTTGTTGATGAATCTTATTGATTAGTTTCAAATCCATTGATGCTGGCCCAGGGGAGCTAAATAAAATGATAGGCAAAAGTCATTTCCCATATCTCAAAACTTAGCTAAATAAAAATGAACATATTTCCAGGCATTGCGCAATTTCTGAGTACAAAACACCAGGCACAGATAGGAAACAAACAGAAGTAGGGCCTCCGCTTATATGAGGCTAGAAAACACAGTGGGAGGAGAGAGGTCAGGCCGAGCAGGCTGTGTGGACCTGAGGGTGACCCCCTGCTTATTTATATGGTTGGAGTCGTTGCGGAGGAGGCTGAGCGCTAACAGCTCTCAGTGTGCCCGGCTTCTTCTGGAAAGGGAAGGGGGGGTCAGCTCCCCTTCTGGTTCCAAACCCACCTTTTACAGATTATATCCCAACAGCAATTATAAGTTGGAGAGTGTTTAGAGCTTTACCACACATGCAAATAAGTGAGGCCACGTAAGCAGCCTTGCAGATGAGTTGAGGACATGGTATTATTTTTAATACATTAATGATTTATGTATTATATTGTTATTCATTAGTACTACTTGGCAGAGTTAAGTTCACTTTATAATAACAGAAGACATTTGTTCAGCACTTTTTCTGGGATTTGCACTGTGCCGAATGCTTCACAGGTGCAATTCCATTTAATCCTTACCATAGTCTTTCAAAGTGGGTGCTACTATTACCACCATTTCACAGGGGAGAGAACTAAGGCTTAGAAAAGTAACTTGACCAAGGTCCCACAGCTCTCAGGATTCACTGGAATTTGAACCTGCATCTGTCTGATTTCAAACGCTTTGCTTTTAACTCCTATGATACACCATCTTGCAAGTCTGGAACCTGGGAGCAGCCACAGGAGCGGCCTCAGCCTTGTTCTCTCTCGCTGGCCCCGTGGAAGGGGATGAGAGATGACGTCTCCTTCTAAAATTGCTGCCTTTTGTCCAAATGTGCTGGCTGGGAGCCAGGCCTGGAAACTCTCTGCTCATGGAAAGAAAGAACAGAAAGAAGCCAGCAAAAGAGGGTGGGAAGGAGTGTGAGGGGGAGGAACGGAAGAGGGGGACAGGAAGGCAAGAGGGAGAAAGGAGCTGGGAAAGTGAGGAGTTTGCGGGTAGCACAGCTGGAGCAAGAGATGGCGTGCCAGGAAGCCAATGAACGAGAACTTCAGGTGCATTCCATTCCAGCGGCTGTTTAGTGGTGTAGTGTGAGCAGCCAGCCTGGGGAGCACAGGCCTTGGGGGCTCTCCAGATGCTCAGAGACCAGGATGTATCCCACAGGGTGGCCCTTCCTCCCCTCCTCAGTATTCCTGTTGTGAGGTCAGGTGAAAATGAACATCAGGAAAACCTTCAGAGGGAAAAGCAATCACCAAATGGCAGCCTGAGGGCTGCCTGTGAAGTGGAGAAGCTTGGCCAGGCAGGGCCTTGTTGGGGAGAGGGGACTGGGTGCTGTATACTTTGAATAAAAACAAGCCATAGCAATTTACTGGATCCAGGAGTGGAAGACCTGTACCCCGTCCCCACCATACAGGTAGCCTTGGGAAAACTTAATCCCTTGGGGCCTCCATTTCCACATCTGTGAAGGGGAGGCAACAGTAGGATTAGTGAAAACAATCTTTGTAGAGTGGATTGAAACAATCTATGCAGAATATTGCCTAACAAATAGTGAATGCTAAATTAATGTTAGCCATTTAGTCATTATTGCAGTTTAATTTGAGGTATCAAAACATAAATATGTGAGACCTTGAGTAAAATATATGTAAACTTGAAGCCAACCATAAAAGAGATAACACAAAGGTTATATACATTTTGTTAGATAATCAAGTGTAGATAAGTTAATAATTGCTATAGAAATTCAGAGTAGGGTAAAGGACTTCAGTTTGGGGTGGGCAGCATAGGTTTAATGGAAAAGTTAGGATTTAAGCTAGATGTAATAAACAACTGAGAGTATGAACAAAAGGTCAAGGCTGGGAAAATTCTAATTCACTAAAGCCCAGGAATAATTTTGCTAATAGGACATTCAAGCTATTCTCATGCCCATGATGCACACCTGGATATATATATATATTTCAGCTGCAAAAAACATTGATCACCAGGATGCCATGTCAGATGAAGAGGCATCTGGATATGAAATAACAGAGCCCCCTCCTCAGTCTGTCTTGGGTGGGTTTTTTCGTGGGTCTCCATTCTCTGTGGCTCTGATTGCCTGAGTGTATCCTCTTCTGTTTCTTTGCTTTCCAGTCGTCTCTTGGATTCTCTGTCTCTACTTTCTCTCTCTCTCTCTCCCCCGACCCAGCCTCCAGTTCATTACCTTTAGCCTGCTAACACTAACTCTCTTTTTCTCCCTGCTACAGAGAAGCTCTGAACACTACATTAATTTCTTTACAAAAGAAGAGAAGAAAAAGCATTCAGTAGGAGCCCATGGCTAACGTTGCCTGGTCGCCATAGGGCAAATGTTTTTGATTTTTGTTGTTTTTATTAAAAAACCTCTTAATATCCTAATAATAACAAAGAACATTTCTCCCTTCTAAAAAACAAAAACAAAACACTAATTCCAGGCATCTCTCTGGGTTTCTGAAGAGGTGGGCTCTTCAGCTGACATAAATTAATAAATGGAAAAGAAAGAAGCCTCTTAAAGAATATGTAACTAACGGACCCAGGCTCTCCTGGGACAGCTTCTCCATGGAAATGTGAGTCGTCAGGGGCCGGAGAAAGGAGTGCGGAGGAGGTAACTGAGCCTCAATGGAATAACAGAAGCCCTGGGTTATGTTGCTGCCTCTGCCACCATACAGCCAGGTGAATGAGGCTAGGTGAGCCACACAACCCCTGGGCCACCGTGTTGTCATTTTCAGCCCTACTTTCCTACCTATCATCTTCCTGTGTTCAAGTTTGGGAGAGTCTCTATGCCACAGGCTTTTCGGCTCATTGTGTGTTTTTTGTTTGTTTGTGTGTTTGTTTGATTTCCTCACTGGGCTGGGACCTCTAAGAAGCGCTGTCACTTATAGACTGGGTTCCCAGTGACCCACTTGGTCACGAGGAGAGAGCTGCTGGGGCCAGGAGGAGGAGGTGGAAGACTGGGTCAGCCAGTGCAGTCGTCACTCCCAACAGGGTCCTGGGAGAAGGGGCTCAGCATTTCCTGAAGGCAAATGACTCCCAAAAATAGACAGAGGGATGGGAAGAGGACTTGGTCATCCCTTTCCTCCTGTCAACTCAGCTCTTCCTTCTGATTGTTCAAACTATGCAGCCTCTTGTAAATGTTTTTCATTCAAATGTGTCCCTGCCAGTGGAGGGTGGGGGTAGGGATGTGAGCTCTGTTTTCTCCTATTTTGTAAATCCAAACAAGAAATGAAGAAGACATACATGACTTTTGTTTGTTCATTTACGCACAGTAACCTCTCATGAGTCCATCTCCATGTAAGGCCAGAGTCTTTTCCAGTGGGATTTTATTGAGAAAGAAGTAAGGAGGGATATTGTACACCTTCTGATAACATGACCTATTTAACTTCATCCAAGGGTTCACCAGATCCTCCCATTGTAATGCTTACAGTATGCTCTTTACGTCCTCAGAAAGGTCTCATGACATCAGCCTTACTAAGACTTCGGATGTTCTTAGCACTTATAGTGACAAAAGACTCTCCTTACGGAGAGAAAGGGACTTTTTTTTTTTTTGAGACAGAGTCTCACTCTGTTGCCTGAGCTAGAGTGTGTGGCATCAGCCTAGCTCACAGCAACCTCAAACTCCTGGGCTCAAGCGATCCTTCTGCCTCAGCCTCCCGAGTAGCTGGGACTACAGGCATGCGCCACTATTCCTGGCTAAGTTTTTCTATATATTTTTAGTTGGCCAATTAATTTCTATTTTTAGTAGAGACGGGTCTTGCTCTTGCTCAGGCTGGTTTTGAACTCCTGACCTTGAGTGATCCACCTGCCTTGGCCTCCCAGAGTGCTAGGATTATGGGTGTGAGTCACCACGCCTGGCCAGAAAGGGACTTCTTGAGAGCTGCTCTTGTGACATCCATAGTGTAGAGCTGCAATCCCCAACCCCCAGCCTGCGGACTGGGTAGCAGTCCTGTCAGGCTGCACAGCGGGAGATGGTGGGCGAGCCAGGGAAGCTTCATCTGTGTTTACAGCCCCTCTCCATTGCTTGCATTACCGCATAAGCTCCGCCTCCTGTCAGATCAGCTGCGACATTGGATTCTCAACGGAGCATGAACCATACTGTAAACTGCGCGTGCGAGGGATCTAGGTTGCATGCTCCTTATGAGAATCTAATGCCTGATGATCTGAGGTGGAGCTAAGGCGGTGATGCTAGTGCTGGGGAGTGGCTGCAAATACAAATTACCATTAGCAGAGAGGTCTGAATGCACAATAAATGTAATGCACTTGAATCATCCAGAAACCATCCTATCCTCCCAATACTCCCGCCTCCCCACCTCCCCCCCCCCGCAAAAAAAAAATTGTCTTCCATGAAACCAGTCCCTGGTGCCAAAAAGGTTGGGGACGGCTGCTTTAGAGAACGATCAGATCACACCCAACCTCCTGTGCCAGGCTGGAGGCCAAATTAATGGGGGCTTTAGTTTCTTTAGTGGCTGAAATTTGTTCAACTTCAACCATATGCAGATTCGCGTTTAAAACAGTCACATAATGCTGTGAGACACATACATCCTTCCTTTTTCACTTTGGGAAATCTTTGAATACAGATTGAACATGGCACTAAGTGTTAGTGGTAATTCCTCCGGTTGCATAAGCAAACAAGGGTAGGAGGATATCTTGTGGAACCCTTGAGCAGGAAGGCAGCCTGGTCTCAGGAGTGGTTTGGATGCTGGGAGTGCAAAGCCATCTTTCCTCTGGCGTCATTCTTCTCCACAAGGTGCTTTCTGGTCCTTAGTACACAGCCAGATGTTTCTGCATCCGGGTCACACAGGGAGATTGACGCAACTCCCCTGGAAGGAATCTGATTGGCTCGACTTGAGTTGGGCCTTCCTTCGAGCCAATCAGGTGCGACCTGGGGGTGGGTCCATAGTTCATGTATGGCTGCCAGTGTCCTGCTGACCCGTGGATGAGGGAAGGGGCAGTTTGCACAAATTAGTGACTCCTAGAGAGGTAGGCAATCTCCGTAGTGTGCCTGCTGTGTCTACTACTTGTGTTTTATTTAACCATTTTGTATTCATTTGTCTTAACCGGTGAACTCTTAAGAACCCTGGTCCTGAGGTTCACTTGCTAAATTTACATAAGTAGATATTGCTTGTGAAGGAAGAAATGGTGTAATACAGTCCCGGCTTGAGGGCTACACACATCTCTTTTTAAATCTCAGTGATACTATTTATCAGCTACATGCCTCAGTTTCCTCATCTGTAAAATGAAGTTGACTTCCTATTATGTGCTCAGTACGCTGTGCTAGGTGCTAGGTAGATGCTTGCATGCTTGCCTTTGTTTCTTTCTTTCAACTGCTTTGTCCAGATATGATTTACACATCATAAAAATTCATCTATTGGATGTGTCAATTTAATGGTTTTTTTTGGGGGGGTGCATATTCACAGAGCTGTATAACCACCACCACAGTTTTAGAACAGTTTCATCATCCCAGAAAAGAAACCCACACACACCCCTTAGCCGTCAGTCCCCACCACCCCATCTCCTTAGCCCTGAGCAACCTACTAGGCTACTTTTTGTCTGTATGGATTAGACTATTCTGGACATTTCATATAAATGGATTCATATAATATGTGGCCTTTAATATGTGGCTTTATTTAGCATGTTTTTAAGGTTAATCCATGTTGTGGCATGTATCTGTACTTCATTCCTTTTATGGCTGAATAATTTTCCATTGTATGGATATACCACATTTTGTTTGTTCATCAGTTGATGGCCATTTGGGTTGTTTCTGCTTTCTGGCTGTTATGGATAATGCCACTGTGAGCGTTCCCGTAGAAGATCATATGTGGACGTACATTTTCATTTCTCTTCGGAGATGCATTATTTCTTTGATTACTTGTGTTTGTAAAGTGTTTAATGCAGTGCCTGACAGAATATAAGACAGTGTTAATTTTCTTACTCTGACCTTCCTGGAAGGTTATGAATGAAAGTTATTTCCTGCTTACTACCCTTAGAAGAAAGTCAGGCTCCCCCAAAGAGCCTGACCGCTTTGGGTCAGATTCTGAGGTTACTGTCCCCAGGGAGTTCTGGCATCACTGAGTATAAGATTCTTGCATCAGGCTTGAGCGAGGTGACAATCTCAGGTGGTTCTGGTTAAAGGTACTGGGAGAGCAGAAAACAAGATTTAAGGGGTGAAATATAGAATCTGGAATAGGATATTAATTGGATTCCTAATTCTGCTACTTAAACACTGGGATAATAGGCAAATCTCTGACCCTTGATTTTTTCACCTTCAAAATGAGAATAACAATAATTACATCTGGAAAATGGAAGAATGTCAGATTCTTCCGGGACTGCCATTAACCCCTCAGGGGTATAGCCCCTTTGAAACTAATTCTGGCCCGCAGTTGGTTTTCTGGCTCTGAGAAAGATCCAGGTGGTTCTCAGAATTTCACCAGAACTGCTAACACATCCAGATTTGCAGGGTGATTTTTTTTTTTTTTTTTTTTTTTTGAGACAGCGTCTTGCTCTGTTGCCTGGGCTACAGTGCCGTGGCATCAGCCTAGCTCACTGCAACCTCAAACTCCTAGGCTCAAGGGATCCTCCTGCCTCAGCCTCCCCAGCAGCTGGGACTACAGGTGCACACCACCGTGCCTGGCCAATTTTATCTATTTTTAGTAGAGACTGGGTTTCACTCTTGCTCAGGCTGATCTCTAACTCCTGGCCTCAAGCAATCCTCCCGCCTCCCGGAATGCTAGGATTACAGGTGTAAGTCACTGTGCCCAGCCAGCAGGGTGATCTTACT
Organism: Lepilemur ruficaudatus; assembly: GCA_963574885.1. NCBI lineage: Eukaryota > Metazoa > Chordata > Mammalia > Primates > Lepilemuridae > Lepilemur > Lepilemur ruficaudatus. The sequence goes on along the minus strand of CAUYRT010087127.1, from coordinate 7,312 downwards.
TCAACACTATTCAGTTGGGCTATTGAGTTATTCCAGCACCATTTATTTAAAAATCCTTCTTTGCCCTAGTGATTTAAGATGCCACCTTTATCATATAAGAAATTCTATGTGTACTTGGGTCTGTGTCTCAACTTTCTATTCTATTCCACTGTTTATTCTGTTCTATTCTGTTTATTCTTTTTTTGTGACAGAGTCTCACTCTTTTTACCTGGCCTAGAGTGCTGTGGTGTTATCGTACGTAGCTCACAGTAACCTCAAACTCCTGGGCTCAAGCAATCCTTCTGCCTCAGCCTCCCAAGTAGCTGGGACTACAGGCATGCACCACCATGCCTGGCTAATATTTTCTGTATATTTTTAGTTGGCCAGTTGATTTCTTTCTATTTTTTTAGTAGAGATGGGGGGGGGGGTCTCGCTCTTGCTCAGGCTGGTTTCGAACTGCTGACCTTGAGTGATCTTTCCGCCTTGGCCTCCCAGAGTGCTAGGATTACAGGCATGAGCCACCATGCCTGGCCTATTCTGTTTATTCTTGTGGCAGTACCACATTGTTTTATTTATAGAGGCTTTATAGTATGTTTTAATATCTAATAGGGCTAGTTTCCCCCACAACCTCCCTCCCCTGCACCTTTTTTTATTTTTCAGTGTTTTTCTAGCTCTTCTTGTATGCTTGGTAATCTGGCTTTAAAGTATTCAGTGTCGGCTGCGCACAGTGGCTCAGGCCTATAATTCTAGCACTCTGGGAGGCCAAGGCGGGTGGATCGCTCAAGGTCAGGAGTTCGAAACCAGCCTAAGCAAGAGCGAGACCCGGTCTCTACTAAAAATAGAAACAAATTAATTGGCCAACTAAAAATATATAGAAAAAATTAGCCGGGCATGGTGGTGCATGCTTGTAGTCCCAACTACTTGGGAGGCTGAGGCAGAAGGATAGCTTGAGCCCAGGAGTTTGAGGTTGCCGTGAGCTAGGTTGACGCCACAGCACTCACTCTAGCCCGGGCAACAGAGTGAGACTCTGTCTCAAAATAAATAAATAAATAAAGTATTCAGTGTCCTGGAAGGTCCCAGTAGAGGGTCAGGGGCAGGATGGGGATTGAGTTGTCTCTTGGACCTAGGTGTGCTTACTTCAGTAAACTGGTTTTGTAAGCTTCTGTTTTCTTTTATATTCATGAGCACCGAAGGCTTCTAGTGGCTGGATAGCACTCATTTACCCTGAATCTCCAAAAGAGCATTTTAAAATAATTTGAGAGAGAGAGAATGTTAAAAGTTGGTGAATTTGGGTAAGAGTATAAGGGTTTACTGAACTTTCTGTACTGTTCTTGCAACTGTTCTGTAAGCTTGAAATTGTTTCAAAATAAAAAATGTTAAAGGTCATTATGCTTCTGGTATTATCTTGGCAAAAGCTCAGAAAGTCAACCAAGGGGTGTTCACAGATTCTGCCTTGGTTCACGTGTTGCCTGACCCCTGCCAGAAAATCCCGGAAATTAGTTAGGCATTTCCTTACAGAATAGAATCGATCAGTGATGCCTTTCATTCAGTGGTTTGTGCTTCCTAAAGTTCCAGTCATCCTAAGATTATGTGAATGTCCTTTCACCCATGTACCCCAAAGGAAATCTGACCCAATCTTCATGCCCAGCTTTTCCACAAAGTGATCTCACCTTCACCTGTTTTGCTTATCATATTGTGTTTGTTTTGGAGACATTCATGTGCATCTTATTTCCTATATAAGAATGAAAACTCTTGGAGAACAAATATATCTATTTATTTGACATTTCTCCCAGGCTTCAGTCAGTTCCCTGTGAGAAGTAGGCACAACTGTTAGTTGAAGAATGAATTATATGACTATAGTCAGCCCTCAGTATCTGTGGGTTCCTCATCTGAGGATTCAGCTAATTACAGAATGAAAATATTTGGGAAAAATGTATTCTAGAAAATGTTACATTTTTGCTAACATGTATTATGTAGTTAGACCTAGGATGGTTACGTCTGTACCAAATGTGCATAGACTTTTTTCTTGTTAAACAATACAGTATAACAACTATTTACATAGAATTTACATTTTGTTAAGTATATAAGAAATCTATAGATGATTTAAAGTATATGGGAGGCTGTGTGCAGGTTATATGCAAATACTATGCCATTGTATGTCAGAGACTTGGGCATCCATGAATGTTGGTATCCAAGTGGGGTCCTGGGACAAATCCCTCGTGAATACTGAGGGACCACTGTATCCCTGTTAGCCATTGGTTTCTATGTAATCTATCTTTGGGCCCTTTGGAACATCAGTACTGGGAAGTGGTTACTGTAGACCAGGATCTAAATCTTGGTGGTCACTAAGGGAAGGGAAGTAATGAGAATAAACTATCACTTAGCCTTCCTTTCAGGAGCTACTTTGGCAAAGCAAAACAAGTTGTAGAGTGATGCGCTCAGCTGAGCCAAATGCCCTGCACTAGGTCCAGGCTGCACGGCAGCTCTGGGGTTTCCTGGGCTCCGCAGGGCAGACCCAGACAACAACAGGGTTTATAATCTCCCTTGATTCGTAATAGCAATAATAATACATGCTTATTATAGGAAATTTAGAAATCTGGGGGAGTTTTTGTTGTTAAAAATATAGATAAATTGAGAGAATGGAAAAAATCAAAGTTTCTTTCACAATGACAACTACCGTTAATCCTTTGTTATATTTACTTCCAGTCATTTTCTTATGTGTAGTTTTGAATAAAAATGCCCCCTTTTAAAAACATTTTATTCATGTGCACACAAGCTTTTGGATTCTCTTTCTTTCGGCTAACTGTACAATGTGAGCATTTTTTTCCATTTAGTAATGGTCTTTTTTTTTAACTTGACTCTTTAATCTACTTTTTTTCTAACAGCTTGATTGAGATATAATTCACATGCCATAAAACTCCCCATTTAAAGCATGCAGTTTAATGGTTTTTAATATAGTCATGGAGTTGTACAACTATCACCGCAATCAATTTACAACATTTTCATCACCCCAGAAAGAAACTCAAAACCCACTAGCAGTCGCTCCCCACTCTTCCTACCTACCGACTCCCAGCCAAGACAACCACTAATGTGCTTTCTGTTTCTATAGAAGCGCAGTTTTCTTAGACGTAATTTAATTTATAATATACTGTCAAATAGCTATATTATAGTTTACATTACTGTTATACTGCTGAATAACTTGAGTTGTTTGTTTCTAATTGTTCAATATTATAGGGAACAGCTATGAACAGTTATGCATATATTTTCCATCTGCAGGATTATTTTGTAGGATAGAGTCCCAAAATACAGAAATATAATCACAGAACTATAAAAAGACAGACCCACTCCCCCTCCCCAGTTCACTTAATTAACAAGTGTTTACGAAATTCGGCATGGCACAGATGTATAAAACAGTTGCTGATCTTGAAGAGCTGAGGAAAACAGACATTCCAAATAATGAGCTAGAGTCTAGTTCTAGTCTAGATTAGACATTATGAGACTACAGTGATATTGTAAAACAGAGCACCAGACATGGATTTGAAACATAGACCCATTCCTGGCTGTATTGCTTATGAGTTATAATATAAACTTAAAACATGTGACCCAACTCCCTGAGACTCACATTCCTTCTCAGAAAAATGGTAGGAGCATTGATGTTGATTTCTGCAGAGCTTAGAAATAAGGAGTGGTTTCTGGCCTAAGTGAGAACAGAGAGAAGGAAGAGCAAGTTTAAATATTTGGGAGTTGAAATAAGTTGGAACCTGACTCCTTCTGGTTTAGTGACTTGTCATACACAAAAGAAACAAAAGGAAGTGTATTAAAAAAAAACATATTCATCTGAATTCGGTCTATTAAACTGTATGTCAGCAGTAAGCATATTTCATAACTTTTGTAACTTGTGCTTTAATGATTTGTGGCAAACTCATCCTGTCTTTATCCAAGAGGTGACGCTAGTAGTTGTCAAGCATTACCACGGCTAAAACCTTGTACGCACTGTAGCTTAGTGTTCATATGCAAGATGGCCACTCAAATGCATTTTTTCTGTTTTTACCCTCCACAGAATGGTGAACCTAAAGGCAACATATGGAATTATTTCCACATTGCCAATGAGTGAAAGAATAAACATGATTTGCAAATATTGTCAAGTGAAAAATAGGTTTCCATCCTACTAAGGTGGCCAAATACATCTCTGTATGTCAGAATGTTCTACAGATGTGAAAAAATCCTTCCTGGATTTATGAAATTGAGAACAATGTACATTTTTAGCTGCCTCTAGCCTCTGGGGCATCAGAGTGTGGTCCAGTCTGCATTCACAGGCTGCTCCAGCCACAGATTCCCAGTGGCTTCATTTGTCAAACTGACAGGTGTAGGTCAGGCAAATACTAATCAAGTTGTTAAAAGAAAATATTGTCAGTAACTGAGTATTTATAACGACAGAAAGTCTTAAAATTACTCCGATGATACACTCTAAAGTTCTCCTTTAGAGTGCAAAGGAGCCTTGATATTCAAGCCTGGGTAGGGAAAGATCTGCAGAACAGATCTTAGAGCATCTACCTCTGGTTTGCGAAGAGGAACAAATTCACTTTGTGCTGCTAACACCTGCATCAGATTCCCAAGATGCTCTAAAATAGGAGCAGACAGACACTGGAGTAAAATACTGTCTTACAAAGAAGAGGGCAACATAGAGTATTTCTGTTGCTAGCTGACAACGCAAGTGACATAAAAATAAACCGAATGGTTCAATTCTAGATCAGCGACTCTTAAACTTTAATATGCTCGCGAATTCCCTGGGGAACTTACAAGTGCAAATTCCTAGGTTCCACTCTGGCAGTCTGATTCATTTTGTCTGCAGTGGAGCTTTAAGTAATTGTCCCTGCTAAATCTTTTTTTTAAATAGCTTTATTGAGATATAATTCACATACCATAAAATTTACTCTCTTAAAGCATACAATTCAGTAGTTTTTAGTATATTTACTGTGTTGTGCAACCATCATCACTCATTTTAGAATACTTTCATCACCCCCCTCAAAAAGACCATACCTGTTAGCAGTAATTTCTTATCCCCTACCCCTTACTCTGCCCCTGACAACCACTAATTTACTTTCCATCTCTGTAGATTGGCCTATTCTGCACATTTCATATAAATGGAATCATACAAGGTGTGATCTTTTATCACTAGCTTCTTTCATTTAGCATAGTGTTTTCAAGGTTCATTCATGTTGTAGCATGTATCAGAACTTCATTTCTTTTTATGGCTGAATAATGTTCCATTGTGTGGATATACCACATTTTGTTGATCCAGTCATTTGCCGGTGGACACATTAGGTGTTAAAAACAATGGTATGTGTTCATTCATTCAACAGACATTTCTTGAATACTCCTTTGATGGGGGAATGTTCTGGGCTCAAAAGCAGAACTCTTAGAAATAGGCAGACTCTGATTAGCACAAAAGTCATGCTTTTGATAATGCCTCTGTTTTTACCCCAGGTGATGCTCTGAGCACTTGATGCTCAGCGTTCTTGTGCAGGCACAGTTTGAGCATTTGATCCAAGAGTGCAGGTGGCAGTTTTGCCAAATACAGCCCCCGGCTGTAGTTCTGAGGCAGCACAGGGCCTTTGGCTTCTCCTCTCACTTGCTTCAGATTCCTCCATCTTCTTCCAAATGTGAAAATATTGGTTTGCTTTTGAAAATACCACAAATCAAAAAATTAAAGCTACGGTGTAAAGGACAAAAGCAACCCATTTTAATTTTTTTTCAAATCTTTCTGTTTAAAGAAGATGAAAGTGAAGCATCAAGAGGCTCAAGAATGAGCGTCACTATGCAGTTAGACATCGCAAGAGTTGTATTGTGTGATTGTGTACTATTTATAAAATTCAGAAATTACGGGGGTACAGACGTTTAGGTTACATATATTGCCTTTGTCTGCCCAAGTCAGAGCTACGTCCCATCCCGCAGAAGTGTGTACGGCACACATTACTGTGAATATACCCATCCCTTCCTCCCTCCCACCTGCCTGATACCCGATGAGTGTTACTTCCGTATGTGCACATAAGTATTGATCAGTTAGTACTAATTTGATGGTGAGTACATGTGGTGCTTCTTTTTCCATTCTTGTGATACTTCACTTAGTAGAATGGGCTCCAGCTCCATCCAAGGTAATATAAGAGGTGCTAGATCACCATTGTTTTTTGTGGCTGAGTAGTACTCCGTGGTATACATATACCACATTTTATTAATCCAGTCATGTATTGATGAGCACTTGGGTTGTTTCCACATCTTTGCAGTTGTGAATTGTACTGCTGTAAACATTCGAGTACAGATGTCTTTATTATAGAAGGTTTTTTTTCCCTTTGGGTAGATGCCCAATAATGGGATTACTGGATCGAATGGTAATTCTGCTTTTAGTTCTTCTTCTTTTTTTTTTTTTCTGAGACAGACTCTCTGTTGCCGGGGCTAGAGTGCCATGGCAGCAGCCTAGCTCACAGCAACCTCAAACTCCTGGGCTCAAGCAACCCTTCTGTCTCAGCCTCCTGAGTAGCTGGGACTACAGGTATGTGCCAGCATGCCTGGCTGATTTTTTCCATATATGTTTTTTCAGTTGTCCAGCTAATTTCTTTCCATTTTTAGTAGAGACGGGGTCTTGTTCTTGCTCAGGCTGGTCTCGAACTCCTGAGCTGAAACGATCCACCTGCCTTGGCCTCCCAGAGTGCTAGGATTACAGGAGTGAGCCACCGTGCCCGGCCTACTTTTAGTTCTTTGAGGTATCACCATATTGCTTTCCATGGAGACTATACTAGTTTGCAGTCCCAGATTGTGTACTTTTTTTTCCAGCTTATTTTTTGGAAACAAATACCTTTTAGATATGCTTACTAAGAAGAATGCTCAGCTGAGAAAACAACTTTTTGTTCTACTGTAATTGTTACGGCTTCTTTATTTTTTGCCAGCTCCTCATAAGCTGATGAAACTGAGAAATTAAATCATTAAAACTGAACAGTTTGTAACTTTGTTACACAAAAGCTATTTAAAATGTAGTTTTATTATTATGTGATCATTTATGATCTTTTTTTTTTTTTTTTTTTTTTTGAGACACAGTCTCACTCTGTTGCCCGGGCTAGAGTGCCGTGGCATCAGCCTAGCTCACAGCAACCTCAAACTCCTGGGCTCAAGTGATCTTCCTGCCTCAGCCTCCCGAGTAGCTGGGACTACAGGCATGCACCACCATGCCCGGCTAATTTTTTCTATATATTTTAGTTGGCCAATTAATTTCTTTCTATTTTTAGTAGAGACAGGGTCTGGCTCTTGCTCAGGCTGGTCTTGAACTCCTGAGCTCAAG